>APFE030931845.1:229103-290472 GCA_000404065.3 Pinus taeda | reverse complement strand
GACATTTGCGACATTTATAAAAAGAAGCATCACATCAATATATGTAGCAGGATCATGTAACTTAACCAAAATAAAGCTTCGAAAATCAAAAATATATTTCATAACTGTTTATAGTCTATACATAATGTTCTGTAACTAAGACAAAATCGGTCAAATGACCCAAAACTCAAAATGCTAGGGGGCACCCTAGTCTAATGATGTTGGTGATAACAAGTCACCGCCTGTGCAATCATGCGTAAAAGCCTGGTCCATCGACTCGGCACTCCAGTAGTATGTCGCTGCAACCGCAGAGGCAACTCGTCGGTCCTCACATCCGGGATACCAAGGGTAAGACCCTCGATCTGGTCCTGTATTGCTGAAAGAGTCTCGACCACATCAAGGTCGCGAAGGATGGCCCTCCCCACAGCCTCTCCTGCTAGAGCGGCCGCTGGGTCTCTGCGGCGTACTGCCGGTTGAACTGGTCCAACATCTGCATAAGCACATAAGTTTTGATTAGTCTTGATTAGGAAACATAAGAAAATTATAAAGAACAATAAACATAGATATGGTCAGAAGAATTACCCATGGCACCCCACTGCTTGCCAACCAGCAACACCAAATCCGGGTCACCTCGGAAATCCATACCAGCATATGGGAACTTGGCATAAACCATCTCCTCACGATCGAACCACTCGAAGAAGGTCTCAGAAAAAGAAATCTGGGGCTAGTCAGCGTGCCTAGACATGAGGTCAACCCATATTTGCATCCGTGGTTCAGTCGGTGGAGGTAGGCCAAGAGAAATGTACTGCGGCTGCATCAGTGGGATTCTCTCCAAGGCGAAAGCGGTCAAAATAGAACCATAACCGAAATTCTTGGATCTTCCGCTTTTCACCTTGGTCAATTGTTCTTTCATCACAGAGAGTACTACATCACACCAATTGAACACCTTCGGTTCAAGGCATTCCAAAGCATACTGCATGTAAGACCTGTTAGCTATGTGAAGAGCAGAACTACCAGCCAGTCTAGCAAAAGTGAACAGAATGGTCCGCAAGGGCTAGTCAGTGACATCTCGGATATTGATCTTGCCGTCCGTACTCGGCTGAGATCCCTCTCTGCAGTGCCGGCGAATGTACTTCCTCACGGACACACCCCCATGGGCGGAGCCTGATAATGAGAGAGGGGCACCATGCCTCGATAAATCAGTCAGAAAATAGATGTCCACGACAGTCAAGGGGATCGATTTGCCCCTAATCTGGAACACCTGGTTGATAGGATCCCAGGCATTGAGGAAATATTGCAACAAACTGATTTGTTGCCTCATGCTAGAGATACGGAAAAACTTCAACAAGCCATAGTTCCGCAATGCAGCTACTGTGCCCGGATCATGTAAAGCAACAACGTCCTCTTCTTCATGCTCGCGTTCTCGCCATGTAAAAACAATTTTGCTCCGATGAATCTCTGAAAAACAAACAAGAGAAGAGTCGGGATCTTCATTTGGTAAAAAAACAAGCAAAAATCCATGAGGAAACTGTGCAAAAACTTTCCTCCTTGCGCCCATCGCACCCCAGTAAGTGTACTGGGAGCGATGCATACTGACTAGTCAGTGAGAAGACCAGTATGCATCGCACCTTTCGATTAAGGAAGGGTGCGATGGTCCCAGGGTGAGTTCTTCAAACCCCAGAGGCTCAGCAAAACAAGGAAACATGCTCAGAATCCAAAATGAAAGGCATACAATTGAAGAGCACAAGTTTAGCTCCTACCTGGTCCAAGTGGTGTCGGGAATCGTCCACAGAATCTCTCGGAATCAACTGGTGAAAATCGGGGGGGGGAAGCACCTCCAGAGCTCCAACAAACCAAATTCAAATGAAATGGTAAAATGAGAGGTAAAAGTCACTTTTAATTTACCATGCACGTAATTCAAGTAAAATACTAGTGTTCTTAACTCATTTATCAAGCATTATGTTTTCATTTCTAATCGGTCTGATGAAGCAAATGAACAGGTAGTACAATCTTTGAAAGAACAAAATGCTAATGGTGAATCAAAGACTCAATGACCATCATCGCGAGCAGTGTTACCGCAGGGTTCAAGCTCGTTAAAAAATAAACCCGCCACGAGCAGTTTTAGCGCATAGTTCAAGTTCGTTAAAAAATAAACATAAGTCATGAGCAAATGTTTCCCCCAACGTTTAAGCTCATTAAAAAATGAACCGGTAAATGTCCTCCATATTCTTGTGTACTTGTTTATATATGCATTTGTATGGTGAATACACATCTGGTCCTATGTTATTTATGAATATAGATCTTTGTTCTTCGATAGTAGTATGTTGTTGTGATTCCACAGGTGCTCTTTGAAGCTGGGTAGACGAAGAAGAAGTAGTGAAGCTTTATCAGGAAGGAGAGGAAATAAAGCGCAAGACTAAGGTTGGTCTCCTTGGTCCCCCTCTTATCTATTTTCATAAAGGAAAACGAAAGTAGACTTTACTTGTTTGTTTCTAAGATAGCTACCAGCCTTAGTGGGAATAGTAGCATCCGAGTGGACACGATTCCCGGTAACACGGCCCTACAATGGCTTCCCTCAGCGTATGGCTCATCTGAGCACATTCTTTATCCCCCCTATGATAATTATAAGCACTGGATATACATCTATACCAAACCAAACTCCCGTTTAATGAGCTTAAAAAATGCCAGTGGATTGTGACAGATCTCATTGATGGTATGTCCTTGTGGAATTGCCACAGTTGAGTTGTACAAGTAGCCTGCCCAGCATGCCCACCTTCTGTCCAAGTTTCCTTGTTAGCACCTATTCCCTGGTTAGTTTTTCTTTCTTCACATCATGTAGTCTGGTTTCTTTCCATTAATCATTCTACTGAGTTGTAAGGAATCTTAAAAGAGAACCACGACTATAGTTGAGGGGAGATAGTAGGATGCTCTTGTATATAGTTACGGCGTAAGGCATTCCCTCTGAAATGAACTCCCCCAAATGATTTTCTATCCTAATCGTAGCCGTTAGATCTTTTGTTAGACAATTGAACAAAAATCAGCTGTCTAATTTAATAAAAAAATGTCTTAAAACATTAAAAAACCTTAAAAAACGTTATTAGCATGTTGTTGTTTGTGCTTTTGCAAGGCATTTGATTCGTTTAACGCTTGGACCACCAATTTGGTTAACGGCGAGCGGGTTGAGAGGTTATCACAGCACCCTCCAGGAGCGTCGATGATGGAGCAATTGGTTCCCGAAATAACAACGCATGCTCTCAGTTATTTGGATTATCTGAGCTTGTGCCGTCTCTCCATGACGAATTCTTCCATGCGCCGGGCGGCAATTTTTTTTTTGAGCAAACTTGTTTCTTGGAATTTTCATCTGGGTAAAAACTTATTCGACGAATGATCAGTTCCTGAATTATTTTGCTAAACTAGGGTTTTATGGTTTGCTTAAATTCCCTTGATTTTTTCAATGCCCAAGGTTTTGTCATATTACGTTGCATTTTTTGTCTGAGCAAACTCTAATGCCTCGAAAGCCCTCTATTACAAGGCAACGAATTAATCGATCCTCAATTCTCGTCAATTAATTGAATACCAAAGTTTTAGTTTGTCAAATTTGACCAGGTACACTTTTTTCCTGTGAATTTTTCATCCGGCAAATCCGAATTTAACGAATAATAGTTCTCTTCAATTGCTTTTTTCATCAGGGTTTAAGCTTGTTCCTTGTTGCTTTCATCTCGCCACGCTTGTGTTGTATGAAGTGCAAGTTTTTATTTTTTATTTATTTATTTATTTATTTTTTTTATTTTTTTTTTTTAGCACACTTGTTTTCATCTCGGTAAAAACGAATTTGACGAATGATCAGTCCCTGAATTTCATTGCTAAACTAGGGTTTTAAGGTTTGTTGCCCATGCTTTTGTTATATTAAGTTGCAATTTTTGCCTGAGAAAACTCTCTCTAGGTTACTTAAGTGAAATTTTGATCTGGGTAAGGTGACAATTTGACAAGTGGTCAGTCTGTTGAATGATGTCATTAAATTAAGGTTTAGTGTATGTACAATGCTCTTGTTATTTTCAACTGGGCAAGCTTCTATTATATCAAGTTGTAGATTTTGTCTAACCACATTTTTTTTGTGGAATTTTCATCTGAATAGATCCCAGGTTTGACGAATGATCACTTTGTCGACTTATACTTAAATTAGGGCTTAGTGTATGTCAAATTGGGCATGTTGTTCCAAGCTCTAGGTTTTGGGTTTTCTTCTCATTTGCCAAGTTAAGCTCACAAGGGCCCGCTCTATTTGCAGGCAGCATCAGAGAGAACATTGCTTACGGTAAAGAGAATGCAACAGAAACTGAGATAGTAGAGGCTGCAAAGGCTGCCAATGCCCACGATTTCATTTGGTAAGTAGACTGAAATAAATCCCCTGACCACTGTTCAATTTGTTTTTCAGCCATTGCAAAATTTGTTTTCCAACCACGATTTTTTATTTTTGCATGATGTATAAGTTGTTTCTTTTTTCATCATGTTTAAGTTGTTTCACAAACTTTTCTGAACTTACAAAACATAATTTTCATGGGACACTTCATGAATCCTATCTTAAACTTCATGTTTTATTAACCAAGTTTCTTAAACCTAAAAATTAATGGTTATTATAAATATTCTTACTGAATTCAATGCAGGTTATCTTTTTCTTTTAAGTTATAAATAAATAAGTCCTATATGAACAACTTGCCAGACTTCTTGTTAAATTCCATGCATTGTTAATGTTTCAGTGGCATGAGGGATGGATATGAGACCTGCACCGGCAACAGGGGAACTCAGTTGTCTGGGGGGCAGAAACAGAGAATAGCAATAACAATGGTAATTATAAAGAATACAAGTGTCTTGCTGTTGGACGAGGCAACGAGTGCTTTGGATAGTCATTCGGAGAAAGTTGTTCAAGAAGCACTGGATGGAGTCATGGTAGGAAGAACCAGCGTGGTTGTAGCTCATCGTTTGAGCATAATTCAGAATGCTGACAGTATAGCAGTCATTGAGAATGGAAAGGTTATTGAACAAGGAAATCACGCTTCTCTACTGAGCAAAGCCGAAGGAGGTTCATATTTTGGTTTGATTAAACTGCAACAACCATATTAACCAATTATTCAAACTGTAAGCTAAACTGCAATAACCCTCATACTCCTCATCACAAATGTGGCCAGTTATAAAGAGTGCAGGGCAGTCAGCGCAAAATTGATATTTGAGTTGTTTCACTAAATGGTGATGATTAGAAGCAGAAAGGATAATAATTAGGTTGTATGTTGTAAAAAAGTTAATTAAATATCTTGGGTGATTATGAAGAATAATCATAAACCTTATTATTACTGCTTTTAGAAGTAGAAAGGTTAATAATTAGGCTGTCTGTTGTAAAAAAGTGAATTAAATATCTCGGCTGATTATAAAGAATAATCATAAACCTTATTATTATTGATTTTAATGGGAAAATTATCTTATCCGGAGTAAATTTCCTTGTTTTATGGATGTTTTTAGAATTGAATGGCATTGCAAATCTTCTTTTGTTCTACTTGAGGATGGGCTACAGTGGAAATATGTACATGTAACAAACTTACATTTTCATGATCATCCCAGTAAAGTATGTATTTAATTTTCATATATTGTATATAAAATTTAATATCCGACGCAGCTTTCGTGATTTACAAATTTCATTAAATTTAACATCCGACGTAGCTTTCGTGATTTACAGAACAACCTTGGGATTACACAGAAAAATATATTACGTTTTTTCTTTCGTGATTTACAATTGCAAGAATGATATGGTAGGCTGGAGTTTTCCGAGTGGAATGGGGACTTACGAGAACATAAAAGAAGATGGCCTTTGAGTTTCCAAGATTTTGAGGATGCCATTCCTCCCCAGTTTTCCATTCAACTGCTATGTGAATTAACTGATGGTAATGCTATAATCAGTACTGGAGTGGCCAACACCAGATGTGGGCAGCCCAATGGTTCCAATATGAGAGAACTCGACTGTGGCTGACATCAGGGGGTCTCAGGGCTATGGGATTTGGTTTGCCTGCAGCACTTGGGAGTTGTCGTGGCCAATCCAGGGGCTATTGTTGTTGATATAGATGGAGATGTAAGTTTTATGATGGATGTGTAAGAATTGGCCACCATCAGGGTAGAAAACCTGCCTGTTAAGATGATGATATTGAACAATCAGCACTTGGGCATGGTGGTCCAATTGGAAGATCGCTTTTACAAAGCAAACATAGCACATGCTTACCTCGGGGATCCATCTGCTGAATATGAGATTTTCCTCAATCTTTTGAAGATGGCAGATGCATGCAATATACCAGCAGCTAAGGTAACAAAGAAAGCAGATGTCAGGGGGGCCATTTTACAAATGCTCGATACCCCGAGCCATATTTATTGGATGCCATTGTGCCATACCAGGAGCACGTCTTGCCTATGATACCCAATGGTGGAGCTTTTAAAGATATTATAACCGAAGGCGATGGGAGAAGAGCATACTAAAAAGAAGAGCCTAAGCCGTTTCTCATTGCATAAGATTATTCTAGGTTCTAAAAGTGCATTTTCATTGTTTTCATTTTGAAGGTATGGAGAAAGCTTTATTTTCTCTCCTATACAATTTTATTGGTAGGACACATTTTATTTCTCTAACTTATACGGTACATAAATCAAGGCAAGTTTGGACACTATAGATTGTTCACAAAGTCTTGATTTTATGTTTATAAGTTGTGATTGCTAAGAACGAATGCATCAAACTTTCATCTCTGTTTCTACTAATATTGGGTGGCCCATGAGGCAAGGGCATAAATTGTGCTGCATTGTATCTCTACTTCTACTTCTTCTTCTTCTTCTTCTTCTTCTTCTTCTTTTTTAATTTTAATTTTAATTTTTTTTATTTTTTTTCTGTATTTTCTTGTTTGTTATAGCAAATGTGCATTCATTTCATTGCATAGAACATTTTGCAAAGTAATATTCACATAAGATATCCAAGGATGAATTGAAAATAACCTGTACGAGGAGGATAAATGTGGTAGTGTCATGGATTGCATAATAACATATGGCATACAGGTTTGATGGTAACTAACTATATCTACCTTTGACAATGGACTTTGAAAAGATGCCCATCCTATATGTAAGAAATTTGTGTTTTAAAGATTTTTTGAATTGCTAAAAAGATCCCCTGACCACTGTTCAATTTGTTTTTCAGCCATTGCAAAATTTGTTTTCCAACCACGGTTGTTTATTTTTGCATGATGTATAAGTTGTTTTTTTTTTCATCATGTTTAAGTTGTTTCACAAACTTTTCTGAACTTACAAAACATAATTTCCATGGGACACTTCATGAATCCTATCTTAAACTTCATGTCTTATTAACCAAGTTTCTTAAACCTAAAAATTAGTGGTTATTATAAATATTCTTACTGAATTCAATGCAAGTTATCTTTTACTTTTAAGTTATAAATAAATAAGTCCTATATGAACAACTTTCCAGACTTCTTGTTAAATTCCATGCATTGTTAATGTTTCAGTGGCATGAGGATGGATATGAGACCTACACCGACAACAGGGGAACTCAGTTGTCTGGGGGGGCAGAAACAGAGAATAGCAATAGCAAGGGTAATTATAAAGAATCCAAGTGTCTTGCTGTTGGATGAGGCAACGAGTGCTTTGGATAGTCATTCGGAGAAAGTTTTTCAAGAAGCACTGGATGGAGTCATGGTAGGAAGAACTAGTGTGGTTGTAGCTCATCGTTTGAGCACAATTCAGAATGCTGACAGTATAGTTGTCATTGAGAATGGAAAGGTTGTTGAACAAGGAAATAACGCTTCTCTACTGAGCAAAGCCAAAGGAGGTGCATATTTTGGTTTGATTAAACTGCAACAACCACATTAACCAATTATTCAACCTGTAAGCTAAACTGCAATAACCCTCATACTCCTCATCACAAATGTGGCCAGTTATAAAGAGTGCAGGGAAATCAACACAAAATTGATATTTGAGTTGTTTCGCTAAATGGTGATGATTAGAAGCAGAAAGGATAATAATTAGGTTGTATGTTGTAAAAAAGTTAATTAAATATCTCGTGTGATTATGAAGAATAATCATAAACCTTATTATTACTGCTTTCAGAAGTAGAAAGGTTAATAATTAGGCTGTCTGTTGTAAAAACGTGAATTAAATATCTCGGCTGATTATAAAGAATAATCATAAACCTTATTATTATTGATTTTTAATGTGAAAATTATCTTATCCGGAGTAAATTTCCTTGTTTTATGGATGTTTTTAGAATTGAATGGCATTGCAAATCTTCTTTTGTTCTACTTGAGGATGGGCTACAGTGGAAATATGTACATGTAACAAACTTACATTTTCATGAACATCCTAGTAAAATGTGTATTTTAAATTTTCATATATTGTATATAAAATTTAATATCTCACCAACTTTTGTGATTTACAAATTTCATTAAATTTAACATCCGACATAGCTTTCGTGATTTACAGAACAACCTTGGGATTACACAAAAAAATATATTACTTTTTTTCTTTCGTGATTTACAATTGCAAGAATGATATGATAGGCTAGAGTTTTCCGAGTGGAATGGGAACTTACGAGAACATAAAAGAAGATGGCCTTTGAGTTTCCAAGATTTTGAGGATGCCATTCCTCCCCAGTTTTCCATTCAACTGCTATGTGAATTAATTGATGGTAATGTTATAATCAGTATTGGAGTGGGCCAACACCAGATGTGGGCAGCCCAATGGTTCCAATATGAGAGACCTCGACTGTGGCTGACATCAGGGGGTCTCGGGGCTATGGGATTTGGTTTGCCTGCAGCACTTGGGAGCTGTCATGGCCAATCCAGGGGCTATTTTTGTTGATATAGATGGAGATGTCAGTTTTATGATGGATGTGCAAGAATTGGCCACCATCAGGGTAAAAAACCTGCCTGTTAAGATGATGATATTGAATAATTAGCACTTGGGCATGGTGGTCCAATGGGAAGATCATTTTTACAAAGCAAACAAAGCACATGCTTACCTCGGGGATCCATCTATTGAATCTGAGATTTTCCTCAATCTTTTGAAGATGGCAGATGCGTGCAATATACCAGCAGCTAAGGTAACAAAGAAAGCAGATGTCAGGGAGGCCATTTTACAAATGCTCGATATCCTGAGCCATATTTATTGGATGCCATTATGCCACACCAAGAGCATGTCATGCCTATGATACCCAGTGGTGGAGCTTTTAAAGATATTATAACCGAAGGCGATGGGAGAAGAGCATACTAAAAAGAAGAGCCTAAGCCGTTTCTCATTGTATAAGATTATGCTAGGTTCTAAAAGTGCATTTTCATTGTTTTCCTTTTGAAGGTATGGAGAAAGCTTTATTTTCTCTCCTCTACAATTTTATTGGTAGGACACATTTTATTTCTCTAACTTATACGGTACATAAATCAGGGCAAGTTTGGACACTTTAGATTGTTCACAAAGTCTTGATTTTATGTTTATATGTTGTGATTGCTAGGAACGAATGCAACAAACTTTCATCTTTGTTTCTACTGATATTGGGTGGCCCATGAGGCAAGGGTATAAATTGTGCTGCATTGTATCTCTACTTCTACTTCTTCTTTTTTTCTCTATTTTCCTGTTTGTTATAGCAAATGTGCATTCATTTCATCGCATAGGGCATTTTGCAAAGTAAGATTCACATAAGATATCCAAGGATGAATTGAAAATAACCTATACGAGGAGGATAAATGTGGTAGTGTCATGGATTGCATAATAACATATGGCATACAGGTTTCATGGTAACTCACTATTTCTACCTTTGACAATGGACTTTGAAAAGATGCCCGTCCTATATGTAAGAAATTTGTGTTTTAAAGATTTTTTGAATTGCTAACTCGGGATCTTGAAGTCAAGACTTTTTACTAAATGTCTTTGCTGGATACCTTAGAGATGTAACTATTGTTGTACTTAGCTATTGTCTAGCAATTATAACGGTTAGTGAATTCCATATTGTAGGACATATGTTGGAAAGTCAATTTTTTGTTGTTTCTAGAATTTTCGAGTTAATATTTCCTGTATTATTATAAAACCCTGACCATTAACAGTGATTTCTAAATTATAGTTTTGCAAATGGACATCGCTCCCAGAGTAAAAATATTCAATGTTTAGGAAAAAAGAGTACCGGGTGTTGTGGGGTGAAGTTTGGGGGTGGGTCTTCGGATCAAAACATCTCTTCTTGTACATCGCATGGTAAATCATGCTCAACTTCTCTGTAGTGAACCATTTTGTAGGAACATGTTCCATTCTTATTTAATTGGAGCTCTTCTTCATTCGAAGACTCTTTTGCGCAAACAATTGTAGGTTCTGCAACTAGCTATTTGAGATAGTCGACATAAATTTAGATTGTTGCACCTAGATATGAATCCATTCATCTCATCAATTAAGCGGATTGCTTTTGTGAAAATGTGTTTCCTTATTGGTTTGGGATATTTGATTTTTTCCATTTTCCCTGAGAGAAGTGAGGTGCACTCTACAGCCAGGGGTGCAGAGGACATTGAATGTGTGTCACGTCACTTGTATAAGGTTAATAAAATAAAATGAGAGAAAATTCATTGTCATATGTGTAGAAATTCCACGAAAATTTTGATCTGCTTGAATGAAAAAATCTGAACCTAACTTGTAACTCAATATGCAGAATATAAAAACACTCGTTTTTCTAGGGAACCCAACTGGGAAAACCCTCTACTTGATTGAGAATTTTATTGATAGAAGAATGAGCAATAGATATCTTACAAAAACTATCTTGTTTCAAAAGGAACCAATTTGGTTTTCTATTCTTGTACTAAGTTGAAGAACTCCTTGCAAGACTTTGATCCCTGCTTCCCTATTTCCTTGCGCAAGTCCCAAAGAAATTCTCCTATAAATCTGCGCACAAGCCTCTCTTTGTATGTTGAACCTCTCACAAGTTCACACACACAAACACAAATATGTGTTCTCCATTGCCTTGTGTCGCCAACTCTTGCTCACAAGACAATTGAATAACAATGTGCCTTAATCCTTGGGGGAGTGCTCAGACATCAAGGCTCAAAGCCATTACAAGAAATACTCATTATGAACTCAATACATCACATGTAGGGATTGAACCTGTTTGGGGGCGATAACAAGTTAACAACATTTATGCCAACCATGTGAGCTAAATTCGGTTGATGTGTGTATGTGTATAAGTTACCAGATGTCAGATTTAAAATTGGATATGGATCCACCAATATTTTAAACATTAATAATTTGTTATTACATTACATTAAGTCATTTTATGAACCATACCACTCTTAACATGTTACTTTTAAGATTACTTACTAATAACATGTATGTGGTTCATAAAGTTTACATTTAATTCAATTATGTACAATGGCAGTGGTTTATAAAAATTACTTTAATATATTTAAGAGCCTAATTCGGAATTCCACAAAAACAATTGTTGAACTTCAGACTCTCTCAATCCCCTCTTAAGGTCATATGTGAGGAGATGCCAACCTGAAGGAAATATGCTACATGTCACTACCAGAAATGGAGTTTCTTCAAGAGTTTCATGATTTGATTTTCCCAATCAGTCTATCGGCCTCTCTTTGTACCTTTTGGGACAATTGCTAGTCGTATTAGTTATTAGTTAATTAGGCCAATAGTTCACTCTCCACTTGACATCTGTGCGCCAAGCTTCCAGGAGAGTTTGTGGAGTTTATGGCTGTTTCCGTTTACGGTTTCGTGGAGTTAATGGCTATTTCAGTTACAGGCTTCAATTTCTATTTGTATAGTCGAATCGGCATTGGCAATGGCATCCCCTATATCATCATGCCCCCAAAACCCTCTTGAAACTGCAATCGAGATAGAAATTGAAAGTTCGCCTCCTCCTTCTCACAATCTTTGACTATTCGACAGTTGACTCAGTTGACTGACTTGAGAGTATTGAATTGTCGGTTGCAAACATTGAATAATTTAGAATCTAGATATACATAGGTTAATGTTTCTCATTAGCTGTATTTATTTTCTTGTGAATAACCAGAGACGAAGGGGAGTTGCTAGATCAAGTGGTTGAAGGCGTGTTGAAACAGGTGAAAAAACTGATATTCAATGTCGCCAAATATTGAACTGCTTTGGAGGAAAAGGTGAAGGATTTTGAAAATAGAGTCCTGTTGCAGCAGCAACAGGAGAGTGGAAAGGTTCAAGTCGTGGGGATTGTTGGGTTGGGCAAGGTTGGAAAGACAACCCTGGCGAAAGAACTCTTCAACAGGAATATGTCAGATTACAGTAAATATTACTTTTATGTGATATCAGGGAAAATGCAAATAAAGGTTCATTACATCATTTGCAGAGTGAACTTCTCAACGGCTTGACTCATTTTGATATTCATATAGACAACATCTATGAAGGCATATAGATTCTTAAAAGAAATCTCTCATGTTCTAATGCTTTCACAGTTTTTGATGACATAGATCAGGCAAATCAGCTGGATGCATTTTTGTCGGTTCAAAGTGTACTCAGGGCAGATAACTTAATTTTGATTACATCTAGAGACAAAACTGTTCTCACAGATTCAGGAGTTCAAAACACATCAATTTATAAATTAACAGGCCTTGATGCACAACAGTCCCAGGAACTCTTTTGCTTGCATGCCTTTAGCCAGCCCTATCCACTTCCAGGGTTTGACTATCTCGCGATTACCAAACTTTATATGGCTTCGCTGGAATGAATGCCCCTGGTTTTCTCTGCCTTCTTGGATACCTATGAAGAACCTTAGGGTTTTAGAAGTGTTGGGGAAGAAATTGAAATCATTGTGGCAATCCGGATATCAGGTAAATAAAATTTTGGCGATTTAAAGTATGTGTTTATTCGTTATTGATTTCGCTCAGTAGGATCTGCAATGAATTTAAATGGTTTAGCAGAAGCTAATCGTCGAATTCTTTCTTACGATTAAAACCCTGGAACATTTTGTAGGAACCTTTGCTGTTGCAACAGTTAGTTATTTATTCTCCCCTTTCAAAGTTACCAAAATCAATACGACACCTTAAGCACCTCGAACTGATTGTCCTCCATAAGATTAATCTTAAAACTTTGCCAGATGAATTTTGTCATTTGGCGTTGTTGAAACGATTGGAGTTAACAAGTTTCCCAAATCTAAAGTCACTGCCAGATTCCTTTGGGTACTTAATAAACTTGGATTACATCGATCTGTCTCACTGTTCTCATTTGCAGGTGCTTCCAAAGTCTTTTGGTAATTTAGTAAACCTGAAATACATAGGCCTGTCTCACTCCCTACAGTTGCAGATGCTTCCAGGTTCTTTTGGTAATTTAATTCATCTTAAATACCTTGATTTGAGTTGGTGCTATAATTTAACCGTCTCTAGCGAAAAAATGGGAAACATCAACGCGCTTGAATTTTTAGATGTTTCCTATTGTAAGAACATTGAAATATTACCTCCGCAAATAGCATATCAAAAGTACCTAAAAAAATTAGATCTTAGGGGTACAAACATAAAAGAATTTCCAAATGAAATTGGAGACTTGGGCGATTTAGAAGTTCTGGAAATAGGGCGCCCTTCGCTGGACAGTCTACCACTTTCACTTGGTCACTTGAAGATCTTAAAGGAATTGAGGCTCGAGAATTGCAGTGAATTGAAACATTTGCCGGTGACTATTCGACTGTTGACTCAGTTGACTGAGTTGAGAGTATTGAATTGACATTTCCAAAAAATTTAGCTGGATTTTTTCAAAATTACGTTGTAATTTCTATCATTTTCTGTGCAAAATTAAGGCACTCAAAATTCTAAAACTTGACAACTATAATCCACTTTTTCAAAAAATTTAGCTAAATTTTTTCAAAAGCATGCTAGAATTTTTATTATTATCATGATGGCTCCAACAATTTTTCATGCATTTTCAAATATGGAACGACAATCATGATATTGTTGACAATGTCGTATCGTTTCTTTCACCTCTTCCATTACAATATAATAGTATTTTCTAATAACACCATGAATAGGTAGCATATGGAAAAATTACATCTCGGAAGACAAAAAAAAAAAAAAAAAAAAAAAAAAAACTTTACAATAATGTACAAAAACATGTTCACATAAACAAAAACAACTACATGGATAATGAATAACCTCTACATGACATTACTATTATTTACCAAATATCCATATTCGAATACACATAACCAATCATTTCAAGTATAACTCATTATCATCCACCCTAGCTTTCAACAACGTCCATTCACATGTTGCTATTTTTCCACACACTACTATTATTTACAAAATCTCCATATTCAAAATACACATAACTAATACTTTCAACTTTGACTCATTATCACCCACCCTTTCTTTCAACAATGTCCATTCACATGTCGCTATTCTTTCACAAACTATTATTATTTACAAAATATCCATTTTCAAAATACACATAACTAAATATTGCAA
Organism: Pinus taeda; assembly: GCA_000404065.3. NCBI lineage: Eukaryota > Viridiplantae > Streptophyta > Pinopsida > Pinales > Pinaceae > Pinus > Pinus taeda. The sequence continues at coordinate 276,001 of APFE030931845.1, read as the reverse complement.
TTGTAACTCATTATCATACACCCTTGCTTTCAATAATGTCCATTCACATGTCACTATCCTTCCCCACTCTATGCTATTCTTCACCACTCTATGCCTTACGACGTTTCCTTTGCAACATAAGATGCAAATGCTAGTTTAAGAAGTAATTCGGATAAAATAATAATTCTTATTCAATATAAAACTCTTATCAAAATGGATTTGGGCTTCCTCAAAGATCATCTTCACAACAATAAATCTGAGAAGATTTAGGTGGCTATAAAGAATCACAGAAATTGTCAAGATTTTAGCTAGGGTGATTATTGAGGATCATCGAATATTAGTTTCTCCTAGACTCTCGATCTTCTACGAAGTTGATCTATAATAAATCCTTAGACTGGAAAGATGCACAACTTTGATACCACTGTAGTATCTTGATTACAAACTTCAAGAAATATTGCTTCAAGAATCTATGTCTTCAACTCAATAAACAATTTTCACAGATTGAATCATAAAATTAACAACAAAAACATGGAAATATAATTTGCAATGAAGAATAAACATGCAGAAGAACTCAACCTTATTTTATTAATAAAAAATAGTACATACAATATTGTAAATGGTTGAGAGGATGACCTCTCAAAAATATCAGCTACAAACTATATCAAGCCTCCAAAATAACTAAACTGATGAGTACAATCTGTGAATTTTGAAGAAGAGAAGGGTTCTCGCTCACTCTCACTAAAGCACTTGATGGTTTTCGTCCTAGGTCTATAGAAGCATAGAACTAGGTTCTCCAAACCACACCAAAGACAAATACTCAAATCCAAGATGTCCCGAATTATCTCCTCCTCCTCCTTTTAAAGGCCGGATAGAGAGATCTCCAATATTCTAGAAGCATTTTATTTTATTATTATTCTAAAAGCTCCCTCTTAACTTCATCTTTAGTGAGTTTTTAATTTATTTAAATCACTTTTTCCCTTTTCCCCTCAATTAATATTTTCCCTTTTTAATTAAGTGACTAATTAAAGTCACTTTTAAGTTGGGAAAATGGTAAATCATCCTTCATGTTTTCTCTGGCCATTGGAAATCACTTCTCAGCATCTCATCCTGTAGACCTTCTCGTTCTAGTTCCAATGAGCTATTACACTAAGGTGTTCTATCAAATATTCCTCCTGGAATGCCACCTTAAGCATAATTAATTAAGTTATGCTCAATAATAATGTCGTTTATAGGGATTATCAGAAAGCAACATAACCAAAAACAAGTTGTGCGGAACTGCTCCTAATGATGAATATGCCAAGCGAATGTTGTCAGATCCTATAAAAATCCCTCAAAACCCCTTTGGGACCCTTGATGATGTAATCCTGCTCCTGTGGCCTAGCCATCACATACCCTAGAAATCCATCTTGGTTGTACTATAGAGGAAACTAAAAATGGAGACATTACATTGGTATCTTTAGAGAATGCTACCTCTAAGCAGCATCAAAGCATGGAGAATAAGGTGGAACATGTGGAAACAGGATAGGACACTTCATATATTATAAGGCTCAAAGGATATACCAACCATAAGGACTTCTTCATCTCTTAATCAGTTGTGGACTAAGTTGATCAGTTCATGTATTGGTAAGGAACAAATCTTTGCGGCCCTAAAAAAATGCCTTCATCTGTCAGCTTCTATAGACAAAGCTAATGTTAAGAATTCCATAGACCCTACTCTCTGCTTTAGAAATTTACTTCAGTATGTGCAGATAATTAAGGGTGAGGGGTTGGAGGATAGGGGATTATTAATTTCATCTGAGAAAATTTAGGGAGGTCTTGCCAAGGTCCAAAATAATGGTTTTAGATGAGCCTGTGGGCCAAAAAAAAAGCCACCAATGTGCAAGGGGTCAGACAATGAAGAGGAGAAAGTTTATTACCATGCTCTTAGAGAAAAGTTGCCTGGAAATAAACTTACGTAATGAAGATCCTCTCCCTCAATCTAAGAGGGTTAGGGAGCCCTAAAAGAAAGATCCCTAAAGAGAATGGTTTGGTATTATAACCCAAATTTTTAATTTCTACAGGAAGCAATGTGTGAAAGGGTCTAAAATAGTGGAGCTTCTAACTTCTTTTATAATTGATTGTGATTTAGTTTTTTCTGATGCTAATGTCTTATCAGAGGGTTTATGCTTTGGATGGAAGTTGAGTTCAGGCTCTTTTTTCGATAAGGCGTGTGTGGCTAGGCACTTTATTCATGGTTTTTCTATGGATTTACAAAGAAATATTACACTTGTCAATATTTATGCTCCATATACAGAAAAAAACAGGCTTCTAGCTCTATGTTGAACAAGAAGGAATTTTCAAAGGCAAGGACTTGATCTTGGGGGAGACATGAATTTCATATTATCTTATAGAGAAGTGGTATGAATGCTAGGATGGATTCCTTAGCTAAAAATTTTAAACATTTAATTGAAGATCATGGGCTTGTGGATGTAGAGCCAATAAAGTTGGTTCCAACTTGGAGAAACAGGAGAAAGGGAGAGGAAGGTATTGCCAAGAGGCTTGATAGATTCTTGGTTTATGATTCTTTGTTGAACAATTGTATAAATTATCACTCTTGGGTGGGTATAGAACATGTATCATGTCATCATCCAATCATTTTCGGAGTTGAGAACATCAAATTAAGAAATTAAATTCCCTTTAAATTTAATAGATAATGGCTAGGAATGGATGATTTTGATAAGTTGGTAAGGGCTAACTGGTCAGATTTAGAGGAAACTCATTCTCAGTCTTTTATGGATCAATTAATGAGAAAAATAAAACTAAAAATGGTTGTTTCTCAATGGGACAAGCATCAAAATAGCCAATTTGTTAGAGAGGTGGATGAAAATATAGAAAATGTTCTAAACAAAAGTCAGCATGGGGTTATCTCGAAATTTGAAAAGGATTGCATTCTAGAGTTAGAAAGAAAAAGCAAAACACTTTGGTTTTGGATGAGTTTAAATGTTGCCTAAAGAGTAGGGTTATGTGGTTATTTGAAGGGTCAAGTTCCACTAGCACAACCGGTTGAGGATGGGACTCGTTTGCAACGAGGGGTGGTTGTGCCCTATGCTAGGGGGAGGAGACATGCTAAAATATCCAGTCAACTCAGGACTGGTGTGGCCCAGGCTGGGTGCGATCGCAGGGTGGCGTTGACGAATTAGATGCCCTTGGGTTGCAACTACTCAAGCCACATGTCAAGCCTGGAGGATCACAGACAACTTGACAAACAAACAAAAATGTGGTTATTCGAAGGAGATAGGAACCCATAAAAATTTCACATGTTTTCAAAACATAGAAGCATTGCCAATCAAAGCGAGAGATGGAATTGTATTCCAAAAACATGAAGAGATTTTCGCGGAATGGGTGAGATACTTTTCAAATTTATTTCAGGATCCAAGAGATTTTAATCTAAGAGATCATATGGAAATAATCAAACTCTTTCCATGGTACTTTTCTCAAAGTGATTGTGAGTGGATTGGAAGACAGGTGGACCTAGAAGAGATTCTTCAGAGAACAAGTAAGATGCAAAAGGACAAAAGCCTGGGCCCAGATGGGTGGACCGTGGATTTTTTTTTTTTTTTGGGAGAGGACATTCTTAGAGTGGCGTGAGAGTCTAGAAAAAAAGGTATATCTATTCCAGTTTTAACTCCACTTTCTTAACTTTAATTCCAAAGAGATTAAGGCTTGAATCCTTTGAGGGTTATCAGCTAATATCACTGTGCAATGTAATCTACAAGATAATTGCAAAACAAATCAAGGAGGGACTGTCTAAACATATTTCTAACAATTAGTTTGGGTTTCTCTCAAATAGACAAATTCATGATGCTTTAGGGGTGGCATAGGAGGTTATTAATTCCATAAAAAACAAAGATACCTGCAGTTGTTCTAAAGGCAGATTTAAAGAATGCATATGAAAAAATTAACTAATCTTTCCTGAGACTTATTCTCATTCAAATAGGCCTATATTTTTAATGTAATGCAATGGATTATGAGTTGTGTATGTTCAACAACATTTTCAATCTTGATTAATGGAATCCCCTCTCATGTATTCACAACTTCAGGAGGAGTGAAGCAAGGGTGCCCATTATCGTCGTTACTATTAATCCTACTGATAAAAGGACTAAGTTTATTGATTTTAAACGTTGCAAGCAGAGGAGAAATTAAAGGTATAACTTTTGGTTCATAGCTCTTGATTACTCATCAATTTTTTTTCACATAGGAAAATTTGAGCAGATCAACCCTGAAGGGAATCAAACGCGTTGGCTAGACTATCAGGGCCTAACCCCAAGGGCGTCGAGGAGGATTGACCCTGTGAGCTCCCAATTGGCGAGGCACTTAACAATAGGGACTCAACCGATTGAGCTAACCCTTGGGGCTTGATTACTCATCAATTGTTTGTATATGATGTACTTTTGTTTGGTTTAGTTGTGCTTGGGGAATGGAGACAAATGCAAAGGAACTTAAAATTATTTTTCCTTGCATCAGGTATGATTGTAAGTAATGCTAAGTCATTTTGTTTGAGTTCAAATATTGATGAGGGAAGAATAGAGTCTCCTAAAGTAGTCCTTCCTTGAAACTTCCAAATTTTGGAAGAAGGTTTTAACTATTTGGGTTTCTTTCTTAAACCCAATGGATATAGAGTTGCACATCGACGATGCTTGATTAAGAAAGTGGAGGATAGAATTGGCCTATTGTGCAATTGATGGTTAACCCTTGGTGGTAGATGGGTCTTAGTTAAAGCAATTTTAGAAGTTATTCCAATCTATTGGATGACCTTGATGGGATTACCCAAAATTGTACTGAGGGAATTATAGAAAATTTGCAAAAGGTTTTTATGGGCTAGTAAAAGCTCTAAAAACTCTATTGCATTGGTAGAATGGAGCAAAATATCAACTCCTAAGAGTTGTGGAGGATGGGGTTTCCGGGACCTAGCTATCTTTGGTGATGCTCTGGCGGCAAAAAATTGTTAGCGATTTATTTTCTTCCCTGGTTTATGGAATGCAATCATCCTTACAAAATATATGAAATAGGTTTCAGTGGTGGATTGGCTCAAGATAGAGCATAAATGTGTCAAGGGCTCTTAAAGTATTTTTTCAAATTTGGTTCAAGCTTTGATTAAGGTAGACAAATGGATTGTACGACGTGTTGTTTCAGGTCACCAAGTGTTACTTGGCATGGATCCTTGGTTGGGCATTGAAGGATAGTTCAGATTGTCTGAAGTATTATTTGATGTACTTCACCAAAAAAGATTGTTTACTGTTGTCTATGCTTGTGTTTATGATGATAATTATTCTAATGCTAAGTCATGGATTGATGCTAGTCTTTATGGTCTTGATGAAGAATGGGAGGAAGAGTGGGAGAATTACATCTATATGCTTAAATGCTTTGGTATTGTATTGAGCGAATACGAGGATGATAGACTAATATGGTCATATAACTTACAATTAGGAGATCTTGTACCTAAATTGGAATACTAAGCTTTAATGGAAATTCTAATCAGTAAAGAGCTCCTTGGTGGAACAACTGTATATGGAAAATTCAAGGGCAACTTAAAGTAAGGGCTTTTTTCTAGCTAATTTTATCAAACAAAATTTTGATGTGGGATGTTGCAAAAAGAAAGGTTGGAAAGGGCCCATCATTTATTTGATTTGTAAGAAAGAGGAAGAATATATACCCTATTTGTTTATACAATGTCTAATCACACAATGCATTTGGAAACAAGTGAAAAATAATTTAAATTGTTGGGGATTTTGGAAGGGGATTATAGTGGAAGAAAGATTATGGTTCTGGATTAAAAGCTTCACCAATTCCAGTTTTAAATTCCTTCCTTTTTTATTTTGTGGGGAATTTGGTTGAGAAATAAATTTTTATTCCTGAATGCTTGTATTGACTTTTCATTGGCACCTCATAGAATTAGTAGTGCTTTCTTGGATTAGATTGTCTCTATAAAGAGAAAGGAACAAAGGCGGATACTAGATTTTCATTTTGAAGAAAACACTCCTTTTGGTTTTTTTTTATAGAGTTTGTAAGAGAGGTCATTGTTGAATACATATACTTCTACACCTACCATCTTCTCACATTTTTTGTTTAAAGTTGGGCCTAGGGAATGACACTAACCAAAAGGCAGAGCTTATTAATCTTTGGGGATTGCTACATTTTGTCTTATTGAAGAATATAAAGAGGATGAAAGTTTATGGTGATCAAAGGCAATTGTTGAATGGGAAAACAAGAGACTCCATTTTCATTATTTGCATCTTGAGGTTTGACATCGTAAAATTCGAGCCTTGCAAGAAGAATTTGGTGAAGCCCAAATTTATCACATTTTCAAGGAATCAAATGGTTTGGATGATTTCTTATCAAAATAGGTAATTTTGATGGGGAATGGTTTTGTTGAGATTACAAATTAAGGGATAATCAAGTGGTATCTCATTCCTTTGTCCTTCTATTTTAATGTTTTACCTTACTTTGTTTCTTTTTAGTATCCTTGGTATTAGCCAGAATCAGGTTGTAAACTAAACTTCAAAATTTGTGATGTCATTACAGAAGGAGTCTTGTATAAGAACTAGATATTGTATCATTTTATTTTTATAAATAACAAAGATAAAATTTCCTTTTGAAAAAAAATCATCTTTTGAAAATTTTAATTATTTCTTATTTATGTTGGAATTACGTATTTAATATACACACTAAGTAAAATGCTCTCTCTCTCGTTGTCTAAACATGCTATGTTTTGGAGTTTTTGGTTGTCTAAACATGCTATGTTTGGGAGTTTTTGGCTAGAATTCAATTAAATTTGTTTTGGAAAAATCTTAATTTGTGTTGTTAAAAGTGGGGTTTTGACTACATATATGGATTCAACACCCTGAAAAAACTCGGGGGCACTTAGATTGTGGAGTTTTTAGAACTCAAAATTGTGATTTCAAGTAATTACTATCAGACTCTGGGCAAATTAGGCCAAGAAATATGTTGGAAAACCCTCCAAAACATAGAACAGAGAGACTATATATATAGATAATTATATATAATTATATATATATATATATATAGATTAATATATATATATATAATATAATATTATATATGAGAGAGAGAGAGAAGAGAGAAGTAATGGATGTTCTATATTGACTAAAATATTTTTGTGTCAAGTATGTATATACTATATAAAACAATTAAAAAAAACTTATAATAACACATAACACATTTTCTTGGTATATTCCTCAAAATCAAGGAGATGTGAAATTCTTTTTATTCATAGCAACTAGTTCACACACATAGACATACACAGTGTAAATTTTTCTTAAGCTTGAATCTATCATGTGCCTCGATGAATTAAAAAATTAGAGATGTAAACCTTTTTTTTATGTTTTTCATTTAATAAATCCAAGTTTATAATGGATCTATGCTAGTTTTTGCTAAAATTTAAAATTATTATAATATATATATAATATATATATATATATATATATATATATATATATATTTATATATATATATCTTTGCTAATGTATATTTATCTGTTATATATATTATATTATATATATGTATATATATTATATATATCTATATATATATATGCAACTTATTTTGCTTTGAAAATATCAAATATTTACATCATGTAAACTAGTATTACTTCTCTGCCATGCCACCTTGGAAGCCAGACCAAATACTGTAGAATATAGAGTCTATAATTATCAAAATTAGCTTCAATTGACTTCCCAAAACTTGAGAATGCAAAGAGATAATGTTGCCCCACCATGGAGAAACCGACAATAAGAACCAAAATTAGTAGCATTTTGAGTCTGCATAGTATAAGGCGACAAGTAAAAGAATTTAAACATAAACTAGAAAAAGAAATTATCAACAACCCCGATGGGCAAGCATGAGGAGCAAGAACTGAAACTATAAAATTTAGGGAACCTAAGCATGAGGAGGACAATGAGGCATCAAGGTTGATGGGTTGTTCATAAGCCTTGCATGGTAGTGGAATTGGAGAGCTAGTCAATAATACCATCTCATAATTCTTCTTTCCCCATAGAGCATAATATCCCTAAGCTCATCCATATTGTGCATGAGATTGACCTAAGTTTGTCTCTTTTCTACTAGAATATTCCCCAACAATAGTTAACATGTCAATACAAGTACACTGTATGAAGATAATAATTTTGGTGGCCTCTAAAGTTGCCTATATAAAGAACCCAAGAGACTATGTTGGCTATGACTTCTAATCTAGAGTATCCCATCATTCTTGTCAATTTTTCACTTCCACGAGACAAATTCCCTCTTGAATGTCTAGAGGTGTATGTTCATGGTAGCTGCAAGCTGAAGGTTCAACATGCAATTGTGCTTAAGAGCGACCTGAAGCATCTCGACCACCACCTCTGCATTGACAATGAGTCACTGGCAAGTCATGGTTGTCGAAGGAAGCACGATGTCACAAAGACCTAAATAGAGATGGGGGAAGCTACAAGAGGTGATTGTGGAAGAAAGAAGCCATAATAATTTTTCAGACAGGTTGCACTGCGAGCAAGCTCGGGGCAATGCCTTTGCTTCGAAAAAATCTGCCAAGGGAAGAAGGAAAGCCAACAAAGCTAATGAAGGGAAACATGCTTGAGTGACCAGATAGGAATTCAAATGCATGGCAAATTAAAGCGACATTAGGAGGAGGCGTTGAAGGAGCAGCTAGAGCGCTATTCAGTGACCTAGGAAGAAGAGCATGGTGGAGAGAACCAAATTCATGCAGGCGAAGAGACATAAAATGTGCCAAGGGGTCTTTTACCACCCTCCTTGGGAGGCGAGGTCCTATTAATTCGTTGAGGTGGTGGCATGCACAGGGTTAGGCAGTGGGAGGGACCATCAAATCGGTAAAACCCATTTAATGCTTGTCATAACAACCCTATCAGGGCAATATAAAATAAATTATTTATTTATTCATCTTTTTAGAAGGAAAAATGTTTATTATTTGATTATTTATAATTAATTAATTAAAATTATGAACAAGGAATAAAAGGTTTTTGTTTAGAATTCTTATGCATTTATTTTATTCAGTGTAATCTAATTATATTATGATTTAGATATTTTAGTATTTTTTTAATTAGTTATAGAAATTACTTAATATGAATGTAATAAAGTTTTTTTAAATCCTAAATCCTAAATTTATTTATATATTTATACATATACATTGTTGTGGATTTATTTTAATTTGTGGTGGATGCTCATAACTATGTAGTGGATGCTCGTAATACTCTGTGGCAGATTTTTTTTACCATGTGGTGGATGTTCATAATTACTCATAACCCATGTGCATAAGTTCCATTATCTATATATTTCCTTCCTCCTTTTAATTTACATTTTTTTAAAAATATGAATACTTCATCACTTATGTCAAAACCTCAACCTAGCTAAGGGAAGTTGAGCAAAGTAACCCTAGAAAGTCTTTATGACCATTTCAATTCAACAAAAAAATGACAAAAGAAAGAGAAATAGAACATAATATAGAATTAGTCACAATGATTGAAAACAAATTCAAACTGTTAAAAAATAAAGTATTAGAGTTCAAGACTGAGCTAAAAATAATGGACAATAGGATACAAGAAATGGAAAAGCATAAGCAATCAACGATTGAAGAAAATTTCATCTTGATAGATAAGATTAAAGATTTAAAAGAAAAGTTAAATAACAATATGGACCTAAGTAGTATAGATAATAAATTAGACATCAAACCCATCAAAGAGGAAATGAACAAGTTAATTGAATTAGATCATCAGCATAGTAAAAGGTCTTTGAATCATATAATTGCTAGTGTAAAAGAGCAGAAAAACGAGGACACATTAAAAATAGTAAAATTGAAACAACCTATCTCATAGAAGCAAGAAAGTTGGGAAAGATACTCGAGCATAAAGATACATTGATGTGTGTTAAGATCAGTTGTAGTGACCATAAATTTTCCATACTAAGTAAATCTCCAATCCTAAAAGGGACATGAATCTTTATAACTGAGGACATAATCTTAGTAGACCAAGTTGAATCAAGGAAGAAGTTTCAATAGGTAAAAGAAGCGAGAAAGGAAGGCAAATGGGCAATAATTAGAAATAGGAAAACTATTATTAGAGATAGAAACCAAAAGGAGAGTAATAAATAGGAATATGGAATACTTTGGATCCTCTTTTAGAACTACCATGGCTTTTCGTGGTGTAAAGGTCCTATTTTAAGTCGAATCCCGAGTGAAATTGATATTATTTATTTTAGTTGAAACTTGGCAACATGATGAGTCTAAGGTCCCTCACATAGATGGATTCATTTTGTGGTCATTTTGGATCAATAAATTCCCCCACAAAGGAATTGGAGGAATAACATATTATATAAAAAGAGTGTCTCTTCTCACACTCAGTTCCATAATCTATAGACCCCATCAATCGGTATATTTTGATCGAAGTATGAAATTATGTAACAACCCTCATAAAAGGTTCATGTAAAAAAATATAAAACCAAGGTCATGAGACATGTATTCCAAGTTGAATGTTGGGAAAACTATCCTAGTGGGTGTTCAATTGGTTTATTATGGCTAAGAGGAAATTGGAAAAGGCAATGGAAAATGCTTTGAAAATGCAAAGTGGCATTAATCAACATTTATTTTATGAAAATAATGGAAATTAGGATAAAAGGAAGGTGAAAGGTCACAGGTTGCATGTGGGGAGGAAAATGAAGAAAATAGAGGCGTCATTAATAAAAAGACTTTCGAGGATCAGTTGCTAAGATTTTTTTTTCAGTTCTATTTTGGAGCTCTCTCTCTATTCTCCATCTCTCTCTCGCTCTTGGACACTTACAGCATTCGTGGAGCACGCTACCATTGGATCGAGGAAAGCAAAGGAAGGAAAAAGAAGGCAAAGGGAAGTAAAGATCAAGCAAGGAAGAGCAACATCTAGCAGCTATGACGAGATTATTTGCAAGTAATGAGTTGCATGTATGATTTCCTTGCTAGTTTTAGCATGTATGGTACATGCATGTGTGTAATTGGTTCTCTTGTTGCCATTGGCATGGGTTTTTCTAGGTGTGACAGTGTTCTTCATCCTTGCCTTTCCATTTCCGGATATCCATGGTGTGATGGGTTCTCTTGTATTTGGTTGAGTTGGATTGCTGGATGGTTTCGAAAATGAGTGAGGTGGTCTCTAAAAGAAAGAACACAAGGCCTAGGAATCCCTAGACTAGAGAAGGTGGGATTGTGGTAAAGCCGGATTTTGTGTGCCTGGGTGGGCCTAGGAATCCTCAGCAGGTGAATGGCGAGATATACGGTAAATCCTAAAGGCGTGTGCCCATGATTAGGCCTAGGAATCCTTGACCGGTTAATGGCGAGATATACGGTAAATCTTGGAGAGTGGAGTCTTGACTAGGCCTAGGAATCCTCGATCATTGTATGGTGGGATATACGATAAAACCTAGAGACTAGGAGATAGGAAAATTCCTCACGGTGTACGTGGAGAAATCTAGTGGCATCCATGCTTGTTTAGGGCCTTGTGAGTCGGTGGGGATTGCAGTGAAACCTAAAGAAACCTGGTTTGGTTTGGTTTTGAGTCCACATTCATGCTTGGAATATGACACGAGGGAGATTGGCTGAAAGAAAGATTTGGTTCAACCAATCTATGGCCGGGTGGTTTGTGGAAGCCCCAAACATTGTTGGCTTTTGCATTCATTAATAAGCGCTCCTTATCTTTGGTATTTCATGTGTAAATGTACTAGCTTATATGTGGATTATATGTTTGTTATATCCTTGTTATTTATGTAAGTTAAATGTTGGTTATGAGTATGTTTTATGAGAGACTTGATGTATGGCCTCTATCATGTTTTTATTAGTAATTGAAAGTAAAATGAATACATTACCTAATAGATGATAATGTAGCTATTGTGATATGGAAACAATGCTTCTTTACGAATGTCAGATAAGTATGATACCCCTACACTCAGATCTGTTGTTATGACCTGTAGATTGCATATTCATGACATGTTTGACAAAATGCCTATCATAGCTAATAGGAGTCCGGTCAAGTCCTTACTCAAGTGTTTGCATTAGTACCTTTGTTTCAATGTCATTTATCATTCCTGAAAGTTTCGTGAAGTTCTAGGCAGTGGCCTGATTCTTGGCCTTGAAAAGTGGCACAAAATCTGGGGTTGTTGGCTCAAAACTGCCTGGAAAAGTCCACAGCCTATAACAGCCCTAGTAAAAAACCTATGTAAAAAATGAATAAAGGTAAAATAAGACCTTGTCCATGTGACACATATTCCAAGTTGAATGTTGGGTAGAAACATAGTGATGGGGATCAATTGTGATTATTTAATTTCTATGGAAATTGGCAAAGGTAATTGCTAAGGCTTTGGAAAGGAAAAATGGAATTTATTTATGAAAATAATGGAATGAGGAGAAAGGAAGGTGAAAGGTCACAAGTTGCATGTGAGGAGGAAAATGAAGGAAAATAATGGAAAATTGAAGAAAATAGAGGCATCATTAGTAAAATGTCTTATGAGGATTAGTTCATGGCTTTTGATCAGTTCCATTTTGGAGCTTCCATTTCTCTTTCTCTCTCTCTCATACTCTTGGACACTTAGAGTTTTCTTGTAGCACTCTTGGAGGAGTGTGGCATACTTGGGATTTGGAGCAAGAAAGCACAAGAGGACATCAGGATCAACAACTACAACGGATTTTGCTTGCAGGTACTAAATTGCATGTGTGATTTCCTTACTAGTTTTGGCATGCATGGAATATGCATGTTGTTATTTGGTTATGATCTGTCATTGGCATGGAGGATTGCCTGGATTGACAATGGTTTTTCCTAGCCTTTCCATTTCGTGGATAGCCATGGTGTTGTGGGTTCTACTTTTTGTTTTCTGGTTGGTTTTCTTATGCCTTTGGCTGTGGGTTGAGTAATTAGTTCCTAGAAGCCTTAGTTGGACAAACACTTTAGAAGCCTTGTAGCAACTTGAGTTGAGTTTCTAGTCCTGTAAGCCTTGGTTGGACAAACGCTCTGGAATCCCTTGGTGGGTTGAGTTACTAGTCCTGGAATCCCTGGTTGGACAAACACTCTAGAAGCCCGACAATAGTTGTGGGTTGAGTTACTGGTCCTTAAAGCCTTAGTTGGAACAAATGCTATGGAGCCCTGGATAACTTGGTTAGAGACCAATCTGGTGATAGTTAGTGATGTCCGACCATAAGGTGGAATCACTGGTTGAGGGTTGAGGTGGTTTGGCCTCTGGAATCCCTAAATGGTTTTGATTGATTTGTTTTATGAGATCCCACATTCATGCTTGGAATATGGCACAGGGGTGATTTTCTGAATGAAAGATTTGGTTCAACCTAGTCTATGGTCGGGTGGTTCGTGGAAGTCACATACCTGGTCGGGTTATGCAATCATTAATAACAACTCTTTCTCATTGGTATTTTATAGGTAAATATATTTGTTTATATGTGGCTTATATGGTTGTTATATTCTTGATGTTTTGTTGGTTATATGTTGGTTATGAGTCAGCTTTATGACAGTGAAAATGTATGGCTCTCATTATGTTTTGGTTAATCATCGAATGTACAATGAATATATGGCTTAATAGATAGTAATGCAGTTATTATGATGAGGAAACAATGCTTCTTAGTGATTCGCAGATAAGTGTGAAATCCCTATGCTCAGATATGTTGTTTAAACCTATAGAATGCATATTTGTGACAAGTTTGACGAAATTCCTGTCATGGCTAGTATGGGTCTAGTCAAGTCCTCATTCAAGTATTTGCATTTGTATCGTTGTTTTGATGTACTTTCATGAGTATTTATGCTTCTATTATGTTGGTTATGTATATGTTTTATGAAAACAACCATGTGTGGCTCTCATTATGTTTTTACTTGTAATTGAATGATCAATGTATATATGACCTAATGGATGGAATGGCAGTTGATGTGTTGAGGCATCAATGGTTCTTAGCGATTCTTAGCTAAGTATGAAACCCCTATGCTTAGAACTATTAGTTACACCTGTAGATTACACATTTACTATATGTTTGACGAAATTCCTGTCATGTATAGTAGGGGTCCAGTTAAGGTCTTGAACAAGTTTTTGCTTTAGTACTGTCATTTCCATGTTATTTTACTGATCTGAAGAGATGGTTCAATTTTGGGCAGTGACCTAGGCTATGGGCCTGAAAAAGTGGTTCAAATCCCAGATTCGCTAGCATAACATTGACAATTTTGGTCTTTGGTCGCTGCTGGACAAGACTGTGAGAGAAACTTTGGGTTGTTGGTCGCACTCATGCATATAGCATGGGAGTGACTGAGCCTTAAATTGTCCAAAATCTTAGTGGGACCCCAAGCATAGCTGTCTAAAGTATTGAATTGGTTCTTGAGGATCATGTAGCTAATGATCAATGTTTGTATGGTGTGTTTCATCGGTTCCAATTCCTTAACATGACTTAGGAGGTCGAATCATATCATAGCTTTTATTTGCATGTTTACCTTGGCTGGTCGGTTGCTTGGGTAGATGTGGGAGGAGATTGTTACACGGAGATTCAGTGGGATTTTGCAGGGATGATGATGAGTATTAAGGAAGAAGATGAAAGAATAGTTGAAGGGGCCATGGTTAGCAAGGCGATAGTTGAGCATACACCCATTGATGAGGCGTCATCCATTTTTGAGGTATCCATTAATGAAGTATCTAGGGTTGTGACCAAATCCTCAGGTGATAACAACACACCATAGGTTGATGAGGTGTCAGAAGACAACTCCACCGTTGTTGAGGAGCCGATAGGTAAAGAGACCTCTAGGTCCATGATAGAGTTGTTGGATGACAATCACCTGTAGCTGGCTGGTGAGCATGTCTTGCATGTTGGGTTGTCTATGGAGGAGAAACTAGAGGCTCATGTTGAGTCCATGATGGAGGAGTATGTGCATCCATACTTTGGGTTAGCCATTGATGAGCAACAACAAAGAGGCCAACATTGGGTTTTCATCACAGATCGCTTTAGAGGCACACTGATGGGATCTACAACATTATTATCCCACCCTTACGCATTTGATTGAGGGAGGCAGAGTTCTCTAGACAGACCCGAGGGGATGGCCAGGCTAGCAGGACTAAGAAACATGAGCTGAGTATGACACTTCATCATCTTGGAGGGCTTGTTCCTTCCACAGGGATTGTACATTCGATCCCTCCTTTGGGATTGGATGGTGAGAGGTATTGAGTTGGTACCTGATGGACCAAGCTAGGCCGTTGGATACATCCATGGCCACAACTCAACAGAGGCCAAGGATTACCATATGGACATGAGGGCCAGACTATTTTTGGGATCCAGGTGGGATTCCCCATCACATCATAGAGCTGGTAGGTGATGGATTTGACGCTTGGGTGCACACACATTTTCCGATCTCCATCAGAGCCCTCGTTAGCACTAGTAACAGGATGGTTTGACCAGTGATCAGACAGATTTCATGAGCTGTCTTGGCATATTGACTGTGCGTGGAGTCACAGGGTGATTAGCTTACTCTAGCAAGAGATGGTAAGAGGAGGTGGCATCAACAGGCTATCTGACGGGGCATTGTATGGAGATAATGCTCTCTTATTGACATATGGGACAAAGGGGCTACTGGTTCTAGGCACAATAGTATCATTCCCGTTAACATGTGAGGAGTTAGGCCGCTTAGGTCTATCTAGGCAACTCAGGAGGTATAGCCCACATCGTGGAGGGCTTACCAGCAGAGTGGTAGTAGAGATGGTGATCCTGACAAGATGCAAGATGTTTCCTGTGGATTCAGTATTATACCTTGATATCCAAGGTTGTTTAGGGGTATGCAGTGGTGCACAACAATATGCAGAGGAGAATAGAGGTGTGCACTGTTGCACAGTGGTGTGTAGGGTTGCATCGTGGTGTAGGAGGAGCGGTTCACATCTTAGTGCATTACCTCATAGAGTGACAGACACATCAATACATGAGGGATACCAATTGATCTGGGATGATGTGGTAGTATGTAGTAGGGTCAGGCAGTGCAACGAGATGTGCGATTGGGTGTGGTTGTATGCAAAGGGACACAAATGGTTATATGTAGTAGTGTGCAGGGTTACACTACAGACTGAGGGAGCACTACTAGTAGGGAGATTCCTTAACGAGGATGTCAGGCATGTCATTAGGGTGGACATACCTGGTTGCGTGAGCGGATTAGTCACGAGACGGGCCGAGAGCGTCCACACAGGTTCTTGATCATACCCATCGAAACCCACACATCTTCCACTCGTTGGCACCACGTGCAGTTGAGGGGAGCCTTGTGCTCGATCCAAACCCACAGTGTGGACAACAGGACTTGGGATATTTTCCATAGATTTCACTATGAGATTCAGTGCCTCATTGGCACGATAGATATTCTCTAGTGGAGGAGCAGGGTTGATCCGCGAGTTGACAACCACAGGTTGGGAGATGAGGTGATCTTCTGCAGGGGTGGCACATTGTTAATCATTGAGACTATACTTGGGGAGCTGATCACGGGGGAGACATGTGCCACTCTTTCCACAGGGCATGTCGGGATCCTGCATGAGCCGAGGATACCATGTGTGTTTGAGGCAATTTTCCGTGGGTGTCCAGGCTCTAGACATTGTATTGGCACATTACTAATAAGGTGCATGGCAGAATTAGTGGTCATGGTTGACAGGAACATGATAGATCCACATACATTGAGTCGATTGTGAGTATCGGAAACCCATATATTGGCTGCATTTAGGGGGTAGCTATTTGGCACATGCAGTTTCCAATGGTCATCAGTACTACACAGTGGCAAGCACATGGCAATTTAGCATGCATCAGATTAGTTCATGATATATGGAGCATATATATTGATTGCATGCATGGACCATAGATGAGGCATGCATGGATTCCGACGGCTGTCAGATCTATGTCACAATAGGTTTGGCCATAGGATCTAGGGATCCAGTTGGTTGATCTGTCTCATGATGAGCAGAGTCATGGCAAAGAGAGACCTAGTTCACTCTTGGGTTGCCACATGGGGGTTCGCCGAGGACTTGATTGGATGGCAAGGCAGACTTTCTCTGTTGCTGCACGGGTTCGAAGTTAGATTTAGATTGGTAGACTTTGGCATCATGGAGATGTCTAGGTAGGATGTGTCTCGCCTCTATCAGTATTCCAGCATCGGGTTCCAAGAGAGGAGGACACAGTGTATGCACGATGGGTAGTCTGTTAGACCCAGAGTGGCGCAACGACAACATGGTGGCACCCTTCTATGGCTAGCATGGGACCCAACCATCACAGTACTAGACAACTCAATGACCATTAGGGGTGAGATGGATACTACAGGGGGAGGTCACTCAGATATTCCTTTGGTATTTAGTGAGTCACCGATGGCATGGGGGACTTCTGGTATTTATACCAGACAAGATAGTGAGTGGAACCATGGGAGATTCAGGTGGGATAGGATGGTTTGGGATCCTGGTATTGAGGGATTCTTTCATGTCAGGACAGTGCAGGAACCTAGGATGACTCAGCGACACGTTTGGGACCCCGATATTACTAATGGTAATAGGGGTGATCTACAGAAAGAGGAGGTGTTGGTGCAGGCATTGCTTGAGGATAAGAAATTTTTGGCGAGGAGGACTGTAATATCCCCAATTTTGATTTTTAGCATTAGAGATGAGTTTGGGGATAAGACGCAATTCCGACATCGCAACTTAGGAGGAAAAGAGAATATTGCAACTCTAGTGGAAAGTAGGGATTACAAGAAAGAGAAATTCGACCCAGGGAGGGAACTCAAACTCTTAGAAGAGAGAGGAAAGAGAAGGGAGTGTGAATTAGGAAGAAATAGAGAATGGAGAACACAAGGAGAGAAGGAGCCACAAATTATAAATAGAGCAAGAGGCACTCATTTTGGGCATTCATTCATCTATTCAGAAATTGTGTCTTTGACATAGCATGCTTGAGATGAAGCCAAATCTGCAGCGTTGTTTAGCACACATGTGCCTCCGAGCGGAGATCTCAACCCTTGCTTTGATGGACTTCGAGTGCTAGCCCAAGGGGGGAGTTCTACTTCGTCCCAAGTCATACCCGCAACAGTGAGTCCAGTTACAAGAGCAGCAAGTCGAGTTACATCAGCAGGGAAAGTAACAACAAGGAGTCCGAGTTACAGCATCAACAAAAGTAGCAGCAAGGAGGTTGAGTTACAGAGCAGGGAAAGTAGTAGCAGGGAGGTCGAGTTACAGCAGTAGGGAGGTCAAGTTTCAGCAACAGGGAAAGTTGTAGCAACGCAGGGGCTATGAAATTCTCGGAGGAGGCACGTTGGGAGGTTGAGGAGTGAAGGGAGTTAAAGGTTGAAACTTGAGGTGGAGTCTGGGGAAGTGTTGTGAGAGATTTTCTAGAATATTGGCGAAGCAACAAACACAACATTTGCTACAGGATACCTCTTTTGCTTGTGGAGGAGGGTCGAGCATTTGGGGTCAATTTTGGAGCATCAAAACCAGGAGAAACTCTTTATGGGTTTTTTACAAGGACCTTGTAATTAATTTGGCATAATTTTCGGGGTATATTTGAGGGGTCAAACAGGGGTCCCAATTAAGCCAGCAGCTAGTGGAGCTAGGGGAAATAGGGCCGAATTTCCGAATTCAAGCATTAGCCAATTCCTTCGTGGGTTATTCTAGGTATTTTGTGGAGAGGTTGGGATTAATTTCCCAGAATTTTTTTGAGCACCAGAGAGGGTCGTAACAACAGATCCATTTAGCCAGCAATGTATTTCTAAGCATCTTTAGTGCAATTCTTGAGCAACATAGCAACATTTTCATGGAGGGTGTCTTATTTGTCATTTGGGCCTTTACTAGCTCGCGTTGAGCAAGCCCAGGTGCATTCCTTCCAACACCTTATTGTACACCCACCTTTATTAATAAAAAGAGCTCAATAACGTAGTTTTTGGTGCAATTTTATGGTCTGGTTGTGTGTTAACTGTTTATGGTATTTTTTTTTGTCTATGTTTTCTTTGCATATTTATTGTTAATTTCCCTTAAGGATAATACAAAAATCAGAGTGTAAGCATCTAGGTGGATTATTTTGACCTATTCCGACTCCGGAGTGGAAATGGGAGGTCATTTCCATAGACTTCATTACAGGTTTGTCGAGGACAATTAGACAACATGATTCTATCATGGTTTTTGTGGACAGTTTGACTAAGGTAGCACACTTCCTTCCAATGCAGTCTACTTATTCAGTTATTGATGTAGCACATGTATTCATCAGGGTAATAGTGATATTGCATGGTGTACCAAAGAAGATCATATTAGACAAGGATGCCAAGTTCACTTCTAGGTTCTGGAAAGAGTTATTTACAAGCTTGGGTATAGAGTTGGCCTTCAGCACAACTTATCATCCACAAACAGATGGACAAACATACAAGGTCAACAAGATATTGGAGGATATGTTGATCATGTATGTGATGCATCAACAATGAAAGTGGGAAGAGTATCTTCCACTAGTTGAGTTCGCTTAAAACAATGGGTATCATGAGTATTTGAGGATGGGTTTGTTTGAGGCATTGTATGGGCGGAGTTGTAATATTCCCATCAGTTGGAGTGATCAATTGAACAGGTTGTTGATTGGAATAGACATGTTGGCAGAAATGCAACAGGAAATCCAAGTAATCAAGAAGAATCTAAAGGAAGCACAAGATAGAAAGAAGAGTTATGCAGATCAGAACAGGTTGTTTAAGGAGTTTCAGGTTGGGGAACATGTGTACTTATGCATCAAGCCCAAGAAGGGATCCTTGAGGATTATGTTATATGCCAAGTTGGAACCTCGGTTTTGTGGACCTTTTAGGATCCTTGAAAGGATTGGACCAGCAGCATATCGACTTGCACTGCCTCTAACAATGAAATTCCATGATGTTTTCCATGTGTCATTGCTTAAGAAATATGTTAAAGATGTTGATCATATAATTGACTGCTCTGTATTGCAGGTGGATCTAGAAGGAGAATTCCAGCCAGAACCTCAGTGTATATGGCAGAGAAAGATGCTCATGCTCCGGAACCAAGAAATCGAGCAGGTTGAAGTGTAGTGGAAGCACTTTGGGCCCGATGAAGCTACATGGGAGATGGTAGATTAGTTGTGGGCTATGTATCCTTCTCTATTCATTGGTTCAATGAATGTCCTTTATATATGTCTTTGGTATATGCTTGGTATGATGTTTTGGGTATACATAGATATGTATATGGATGTAAATACTTCCACGAGTTGTGTTATAAAGCTCCAATAAGCGGTATGGGTGTCAAGTCATTATGGTTATCATGTTGTTATGTTGTCATGTTGGTTTTCTTCTCAACAAGTTGATCATTGTAAATACTACAACAAGCTAGGTTACAAATCTTTGTGGGCAATATGTTTTGCTTTCAACAGTCTTGTTGGTTGTAGGTGTCATTGAAGATTGAGGATGGTGTTCCCCCAAGGGGGAGGGTTTTGTAACATCCCTAGTCAAAAATCCATGTAAAAAATTAATAAAGGTAAAATAAGACCTTGGTCATGGGACACATATTCCATGTTGAATGTTGGGTAGAAACATGGTGACGGGGATCACTTGTGATTAATTAATGGCTATGGAAATTGGTAAAGGCAATGACTAAGGCTTTGGAAAGGCAAAATGACATTTATTGGCATTTATTTATGAAAGTAATGAAAATTAGGAGAAAAGGAAGGTGAAAGGTCACAGGTTGCATGTGAGGAGGAAAACGAAGGAAAATAATGGAAAATTGAATAAAATAGAGGCCTCATTAATAAAAAGTCTTCTGAGGATTAGTTCATGGATTTTGATCAATTTTGTTTTGCAGCTCTCATTTTTTTTTTTCTCTCTCTCATGCTCTTGGACACTTAGATTTTTCTTGGAGCACTCTTGGAGGAGTGTGGCATACTTGGGATTTGGAGCAAGAAGGCAAAGGAAAAGCATGAAAGCACAAGAGGACATCAGAATTAACAACTACAAAAGATTTTGCTTGCAGGTACTGAGTTTCATGTATGGTTTCCTTGCTAGTTTTGGCATGCATGACATATGCATGTGGTTATTTGGTTATGATTTATCATTGGCATCGATTATTTCCTGGATTGGCAGTCGTTTTGCCTAGCCTTACCATTTCCTGGATAGCCATGGTGTTGTGGGTTTTAATTTTGTTTTTTAGTTGGTTTTCTTGTGCCTTCGGTTGTGGGTTGAGTTATTAGTTCCTGGAAGCCTTGGTTGGACAAACGCTCTAGAAACGCTGTAACAACTTGGGTTGAGTTATTATCCATGGAAGCCTTGGTTGGAAAAACACTTTGGAAGCCCTTGGTTGGTTGAGTTACTAGTCCTGGAAGCCCGATGACAACTATGGGTCTAGTTAATAGTCATGGAAGCCTTGGTTGGAACAAACGCTCTAGAGCCCTGGACAACTAGGATAGAGACCAATCTGGTGATGGTTAGTGATGTCTGACTGTGAAGTGAAATCACTGGTTGAGGGTTGAGGTGGTTTGGCCTTTGGAAGCCTTAAATGGTTTGATTGATTTTTTTTTATGAGATCCCACATTCATGCTTGGAATATGGTATGGGGGTGATTGACTGAAATAAATATTTGGTTCAGCCTAGTCTATTGTCGGGTGGTTCGTGGAAGTCCCATATCTGGTCGGCTTATGCAATCATCAATAAGATATCTTCTTCATTGGTATTTTATGGGTACATATACTTGTTTATATGTGTCTTATATGGCTATTATATCCTTGATATTTTTGTTGGTTATATGTTGGTTATGAGTGAGTTTTATGATAGTAAAAGTGTATGGATCTCATCATGTTTTGATTAATAATTGAATGTACAAGGAATATATGGCTTAATAGATCGTAATGTAGTTGTTGTGATGAGACAATAATGCTTCTTAGTGATTCTCAGGTAAGTGTGAGACCCATATTCTCATATATGTTGTTTACACATGTAGAATGCATATTTGTGACATGTTTGACTAAATTCCTGTCATGGCTAGTAGGGGTCCGGTCAAGTCCTCGTTCAAGTATTTGCATTTTTATCATTGTTTTGATGTTACCTATCATTTTTGGAAGTTGCATGGAGTTCTGGGCAGTGGCCTGAGTCATGGCCCTGAAAAAGAGGCACATAACTACCGAGAAAAGTCCCCAGTTGTAGGCATGCCTTGCTATGGGAGTGATTGGAGGTTCCCAGTCGCATGCATGCCCATGTCAAGGGAGCGACTAAGGATTTAATGCAGCAAAATGTCAGTTTGTCTCAGGGGTTGTCACCTGGATGGGTTAGATGGCTCCTGGGGGTTCTGTTGAAGGTGTAGAAGGCTAGGTTGTGTGTGTTCCATCGATTCCACTTCCTTAACTTATACATAGGAAGTTGAATCATATCATAGTAACTCTTCATCACATGTTTACCCCGGTTGATCGGTTTCTTGGGTAAATGTGGGAGGAGGGTGTTACATAATCATTGACATGTCTTTTTGTAGGAGCGATTGGAAGGCTTTGGTCGCATGCATGCCTTGTCATGGGAGCGACTGAGGCTCTAGGACAATAAAACTATAAGTTGTCTCAGGGGTTAAGCACCTGGAAAGCTTAGTTACCTCTTGAAGAGTCTGTAGCTCTTGGGAAAGTTCAATTTGGTTGTGTTTTGTCGGTTCCACTTTCTTAACTGTACTTGGGGAGTTGAATCGCATCATAGCAGCCCCTTGTCACATGTTTACCCTCGTAGACCGGTTAGCTTGGGTAAATGTGGGAGGAGGGCGTTACACATTAACACTAAGAGAATTTATATCACAATTTGTTATTTCACACCTATCAACTCTACACTTTATAAGAAAAATAATCTAGATAATAATTTTCCTTATAATACCTTAGAACATGATATACATAGTCTAAGAAATGAAGGTAATATCTTCTCGTTAGGAGAATTTAATGCTAGAACCACATCTAAGCAGGTTATTATTCTAAGTAATGATTCAAACCCTAATCCTCTTTAGGACCTTGATTTAGCTAGTAGATTCACAAGAAACTCTATCTAGACCTAAATGGGAATTTATTTGGTATTGATTTGTTCAAACTATGTAGTTCCCAATACCTTATAATTTGCAATGACGTAATAAAGTTGCCAAACTCCAAACAAATGACTTGTATTCATGGGCTTGAAAGTAGTGTTGTGGATTATGTGACGTGTGATATTCCTATTTCTAACTAAACTGTAAATTTTGACCTCTTAAATGACCATGAGCCCGACTTTGATCATGTTGAAAATGTAGCTTGGAAGGTGATTCTACATTGGTCAAGTGCGATGACATGAAATGAATCACCAAAATTCTCTCATAGTAGAATAATATTAATTAAATATTTTATAAGTTTGGACCCTAGGCATATAATCAATAATTTAAATATATTATTTTATTGACCATTTTTTATAAAGTTAAGAGGTTAACGAAAGATTATATCACGACCATTGATCTCAAGTGTGGAGGTGCAATCTCAACCCTCTATCACTTTGAAGATTAGGTCAGAAAATTATAAAATAGGGAAATGGGATGTTGGAGAGTTCAGTTCAATTTGGCACAAGAGTTCGGCATTTAGTAGAGACAAGAAGTCAAAATTACAAAGAAGTGTGATCAACACATAGTAAAATTCTAGGGGTAGTGAGTAAGCTTGAGGAGGTAAAATTATCTAGGCCATACAGGTCGATTTAGAGCAACAAAAACATGCCGATTTGACAGGGACGAGTTGGGAATGTTGATTGGGTTGAAGGGGGCCAAGTTGTCGGGCCGATTTGACTGGGTCATATAGACCAATTTCCAATAAGTCATACAAATTGATTTGGTTGGCTCATACAAGTCAAATTCCACTGGGTTGTACAACTAATTTGTTGGGTTGAAGAACTAATTTTTTTTGGGAAAATTATTGTTGTAGATTCTTAAGAAAATATTTGTCGTAATGAATCTTTTGAAGTTGAATAATGAGCCAAAGTTTGTTATTTTTCTCCACATTGGGGTTTCTAGGGTACAAATGTGTCAACTATTTTAAATTTATCGGTTTACTCTTTGTTTATTTCTACTGTGCATAATGAGTTAGGAACACAAAGTATTTCTTATTATAAAATTTCAAATATGAGGAAATTAATTTTATTTATGTTTTGAGAAGTTTTATTGAACATTAAATGTGATTTGGGTGCCAGAAAACTAACATATCATAGACTTTTAATCTTAACTATAATTTTTTCCATGCAAAAAAAGCACATGCATGAGAATTGTTGGAGTCAAAGCCACCTTATTTTAGATATACATAAAATGGATATATTCTTAAAGGATTTAAATGGGAATCTACACCCCTTAATTTGAATAACACTGAAAACCTTATTGTAATTTTACTACTATTCTCTCCACTACCATTAGCAAGTTCTCTACCAAGGTGTCATATGAAAAGATAATACAACTTCTAACTATTGGTATGGTAACGATTTTAAACTTGTTAGAAAAATCATTAAGGATGCTCTCAATGAAATTTTAAAACTCAATATGATAAATACATACAAAGGCCTTATTAAAATAAAGAAATATATTATATAAATAGAAAACAAGAGAAGTTAAACACTTTTCTAAGTATGATCCTAGAAAGTTTTGGAGGTGTTGATGGTGTTGGACCCACCAACATACAAGGGATATTCACGATATGAAGTCCCAGTTAGACCTCACATTGTTTGGTATAGGAGTCCCCTCCATAAGTATGACCCGACTTCCATTTACTTAAATATTTTCCTTCGTTATTTCTATTAGCACAAGAGAACAATGCAATTGTACTTTTGAGTGAGCAAGCTAGTATACATTGTGAAATCTTCATTTGTAATCTGTTTCAAGATTATTTCACTGAAGGGAATAAAAGTGAGCCTCTAGAAGAAAAGTATTAGTATTAATCCAATAAAGACACACACGCATCATAAGAAAGAATCGTTAGTCATCAAGAAAAATAGTTCATGTAGATGTAGCAATCATGAAAACAAGCACAACACATATTCAATGAGATAAGCACCAAATCCACCGAAATAGTTCAATTTCTTTAGCACATGTCAATACCAACATATACTGCAAACATACAAAGAATAGCCTCAAAACATTCATGATATATGCATGAAAGTGTGTTGGCTCAAAAGAGCTTCAAATGTTAGGCATAGGTCGCAGTCACAACTGGAAAGAGGGGCTCCTCTAAGCCTTGAAAGTGCGCAATGCGCTCTCCTAGCTTAGAAACATGCTTGTGATGTCAGAAAAATTTCTAAGTCTGGGAGGGTGAAACCTTGAAAAACACATTGAGTTAGGAGAAAAATCAAGTATGACACATATCAAATCATTAATATAACTTAGACAGGACCAAAAACCAAGAAGTATACATCAAAACGCCAGTTCACAAACACTCGCCAAGTATAACGGACCAACTATATACGGTTGCGACCAAAAAGTGTCGTTTTGTGACCATAAAGTGTACTATGACCCTAAAGTACATTATTATTATTCTTAATGATGTGACAACACTTAGAAAGGAACATGAAAACTTAGCATATGTGTAGATACATAAAGCAACACTTGATGACCAAAAGAGACACTTTGCATGATAAAGGGTGGGCTTTGAAATTTGAATATAGCAAAATTTTGGGGGGTGTTGTAGCAACGAAAACAAGAGGAAACTTCTAATTCGTAAGACTAAAGAAAATCATTTAATTCTCTTGAAAAACTAGAATATTTACCTTAGAAACCTCTATGAATCCCCTAACACCATGGAGACCATTTTTAATGCCCCTATAGACAATGATATATTTCCTCTGGAAGACATTGAGTTTTGGGTTAAGCAGCTTACTAATTGGAAAACTAAGGACATTGGAGGATACTAAGCTGAATTTTTAAAATGGGAGAGTCTATCCTCATCCCACACATAAATAAGCTCTTTAATTTAGCAGTGAAGCAAGAATATCATAAGCCTTGGACACAAAGCCTTATTGTGCCCATCTTTAATAGTGGAGATAAAAATATTCCCTCTAATTACATGATCATTATGATTAGCCACATTTTATCCAAGATGTACAAGTTTATTTTGGAAAAGAAGATTGGTCTTTGGCTTGAAAGCCATGGTAGAAGAGGTAAAGGAAAAACTAGGTTTAGGAGATATCATTCAACATTGGACCATCTTGTTCCTCTTAGGATAATTGCAGAGGAATGTTGCAATAATAAAATTGATCTCTTTTGTTAGTTTTTTGACTTTAGAGAAGATTTTGATACCATTCCTATAACAAATCTATGGAACAGTCTAGAAGAGATAATGGTTCCTCACTAGTTGATGGTTGTTGTGACAAGTTCGTGCAAGAATGTTATGGCCAAGCTTAGGACGAATAGGAGTTGGTTGGAAGAAATTAAATGAAATATTGGAGTCAAGCAAGGGTGTCCCATATTCCTTACCCTTTTTGGCATATATTGATAGGATCAAGAGTGCTTGGAAGATGTAGGTTGTGTTGGGGCCACACTCACTGGTATGGTCATAAATATTTTCCTTTATGCTGAAGATATTGTTCTTTTGGAAATGAGACATAAAGATCTTAGCAAGCAACTCAACATCCTCCAAGATTTATGTTCCAAGAAGGATATGAGTGTAAATATTGACAAAATTAAAGTCATGATAATTAAATCCAAAAATATCACCTATGATACTTTCATTTATGATAACATATTCTTGAAAGAAGTTCCTTCATACAAATATCTAGGAATCGATATCCATCATAAGCTCAATTGGAATTATAGCATTGGGAAAACGATAAATGGAGGTTGGAAAGCTTACTATGGGCTTGAAAACAATTGTAAGTTGATAAATCTTTGGATTTGGGATTAAAAAATGCTCCTCTTTGAGACTCTCGTCAATCCAATTATTTGATATAGATGTGGGGTTTGGGGTCGCAATATATCTAAAAAGTCATGGAGGAAGATTGAATAGATCCAAAAACAATTTATAACCTATACCTGAAGATTAAAAGAAATACTCTTGTTAGGATATTCTGACACATAGGAAATAGTTAAGTATAACTTGGTCTAGTGTATAGTTAGGTAAAGTGTGTTTCTTTTATATGTACTTTTTGTAACTTACAATCCAACAGTCACAGTAAGTTGTAGACATGAAGTGATCCAATAGTTCATTCTCTCCTCAGTATTACCAACACTTGAGCCGTGGCTTAACACCCGATTGGTCCATGATCTTTATTTAGAGAGCATGGAAGGTCATTTGTAAGGTGACTGTTCATGAGAGAAGCTTACATAAATTTTCTTTATTTTACATTAATAAATTTCCTGAAGTGGTCGCGTTGGTTCAAGCCGTGGACTATTTCGCTCTTTGAGGGTTTTAACCACGTCAAGGATCTAGTGTATTGATCTGTGATATGTTTGTGAGCACTGTCCTTTGGTGTTCTATTTGAGGAACTTACCCTGTAAATTCCTACATGGTATCAGAACTATTTGAGGGTAGCATCTGTTGGTGATCTAAATCTGAAGCCGGTACAACTGCATTCGACTATCGTTTCCTACATCTACTGTTTCTGATTGCTTTCGGATCGAGAGGACCACTCTATTGTGTTAGGAGCATCTGTTCCAGTGAGGAAGCTCTTTCGTTTCATGCGAAAAGGTTTATGGTAGCCCTAGGTATGTCATTTTTAAGATTTGGAGGTATACAATGTTTATTTGCAGTTTTAGTTATTTATCTCTCTTTTTATTTCGGTTTATTTATCTCTCTGTTTTTTATTACCGGATCCATACTTTTCATTTCTGCGTATGCTCTTTTCCCCATGACTCTGTGCGAACTGGGCAAATCAGAAACAAAAATGAAGGATTTTTCTCATGTGTATGCTCTTTTCCGCTGCGCCTTAGTGTGATCTCGGAAAATAAAAAACATTGAGGAAAAAATTTAGTTTCTAGCGAAATCTAACTTCAAGCCGTAAGGTTTGGTTTTTTTGCATGTCCGTTTTGGGTTGTGTAGTTTTTTTTTTGTAGGCAAAAAGGGCTTTCTTAAGTAAGCATGCACTCCAAAGCTTGAGTGACTAAAAAAAAAAAACCCTTCATCTTTTCCAAAAACTACTAACCTTTTAAACTAGTTCACTTGGTCCAAAGTTACTTTATGGGAATAGAGGTCTTGGGTTCAAGTCTTTCATTTTGTCGAGTTACTTTTCCAAAAAGCACATGTAACTTATGTTTTAAAGTTACTTTATGTAAAAGTGTTATCACCCATTATAAAAAGTGAGTCACTTATAATTCTAAAGTCTTTTTATCTTTTATTTAAGTTACAATTTAGTTTTGTCGAGTTACTTTTTCAAAAAGCACATGTAACATATGTTTTAAAGTTACTTTATGTAAAAGTGTTATCACCCATTATAAAAAGTGAGTCACTTATAATTCTAAAGTCTTTTTGTCTTTTATTTAAGTTACAATTTAGTGGGTAGCTCATAGAGTACTATTGTAAAAGTGACTTTCACTTATTTATAAAAATTAGATTAAGTTTGGAAAGGTTTTTTTTTTTAAACATAACATTATCATTCACTTCCGCACATTCACGTACTTCTTCGACAGCTTCAACAACTTTTCTTCAAAAAGTCATAACTTCTTCACCAGAAGCCGTTTTCAGAGCCATTTTTTTTAATCAGCTTAATTTTTCGAGATCTTTCTATTGGAACACTTAGTTTCAACATCTATAATTTTAGTTATGTTAAAATGGAAAGTCCATGCCAAGATATTCTTGACAACACCAACTACTTTCAATGGTTGTCCTACATGGAGGATTTACTTAGAAGTAAAGGTGTTTATAGAATAGCCCTAGGCCAAAAGTCTAAACCTAAAGATGAAGATAGGCAAGGCAAATGGGAAAATAGGCAAGATCAAGCATGTGGGTTGATAGGGATGTCTATTTCTCCAGACCTTAGATTCCATATCGCAGAACTTGATACCCCTGATGAAGCAATAAAACAACTCAATAAAGTTTTTGGAATTAAAAATGAAATTAGAGTCCATTGACTAAAAAATGAGTTGCTTACGTTGGACCCCAATAATTTTTCTTCCATTGAAGATTTTTTATCCAAGTTCAAGACCCTTAGACTTCTCTTAGAAGGTGTTAAGGTTAAGAAAGAAGATGGTAGCCTTATCTATTCCATTTTTACTAAGTTGGGACCAGCCTACTCTGTGTTTGTTTCCACCTTCCATTCTACAAGAGAAACCTTTATTTCTCAAGGAAAATACTACACGTCCCCCTCTTTTAATGCCTTTTGTGATTCTTTAATAAGAGAACAAGAAGAACTCTTACATCTTGGTCTTCTTAATATTGGACACTTTTCTAAGAAATCCTTAGCAGCACAACAACACCCAAATTCAAAGAATCCTAAGAAGCAACATCCTAAAAAGAATGGTCCTAAGCCAAACAAGGGTCATAAGCAATTTCAGTCTCAAAATGAAAAATCAATTCAATAAAATGATAAGGAAAATAAAAACAAAGGGAAGAAAACTGATAGACATTGCAACTTTTGTAATCGTGATGGCCACTTAGAATCCAAATGTTTTAAAAATATGGAAGCCTCGGAAGCAACAATGAAGAAGCATAACATCCACTTGGAGCACTCTTCAACTTCAACTTCATCTTTAGGAATAATACTTTTTGCATGTGGTTTTCAAACATCTCGGTCTGGTTATGCACTAAATGTATCATCTTCTTTTCATTCTCATGAGTGGCTCATTGAATCTGGAGCTTCTTATTACATGGAAAAAAACAAAGCCATGTTTTATTCTTTAAATGATTGTAACACCAAAAATATATATGTTGGTGATGATAGATCTCTTAGTGTTGTAGGGACTGGAACTATTCATCTAGACAATGGTCAATTTAATGATGTATTATGTGTTCCTACCTTATCGTGCAACCTTCTATCTGAATATCACATAACTCATTCAGGTGAATGTAAAACCGTTGAATTTTCACCTCATGATGTTGTAATTAAGGAACTAAGAGATCCTAGACAGATTTTAGCTATTGGCATTGCTGATGATTCTACAAGGTTGTATAAGTTTAACAACTTTGAATCATTCACTCTTCCCTCGGTATTTGTTGCTCATAATGATGCAGTGAGCAAACTTTGGCATGATTGATTTGGTCACCTAAACTATCGCTCCGTTCAAAATCTATGTAAGGAAAATATGGTATAGGTCTTCCTATGGTATCTTGTAGAGATGGTGTTTGTTACGGATGTGTACTCGAAAAACATCATCGGCATAGTTTTGAAAAATGTGCCTCTTGGAACGCCTCAGCCCCCTTTATAGCTTGTGCACAGTGATTTATGTGGTCCACTTCCAATTGTTTCATTCTCTCACTACAGGTATTTCTTAATTTTCATTGATGATTTCTCCAGATGCACTTGGGTATACTTCTTAAAACTCAAGAGTGATGTCTTTAACATGTTCTTGGCCTTTAAGGCCTTTGTTGAGAAACAATTTGCACATCAAATTCTTGAGCTAAGGTCTGATAATGGTAGAGAATATGTTAACAAAGAATTCATCAACTTTTGCACTGATCATGGAATTCAATTGCAACATACTGTTCCATATACTCCACAACAAAATGGTGTAGCTGAAAGGAAGAATTGCACCTTAAAGGAAATGGCTAATTGTATGTTTCAATCTAAAGGGCTTAGTCTTAATTTTTGGGCAGAAGCAATTAACTGTGCAAATTACATAGTAAATCACACTCCTACTAAGGTTTTAAAGAATATCACTCCAGAAGAATCATAGAGCTCAATTAAACCAGAGGTAAGTCACTTTCGTGTTTTTGGAAGTGAAGCATGGGCCCATATTCCCTATAAGAAACATAAAGCCTTAGAACCTAAGAGTGAAAAATGTATTTTTGTTGGATATTTTGAAGATGTCAAAGGATATAGACTTCTTCCACCTAAATCCAAAAATATTATCATTAGTAGAGATGTAAAGTTTGCTGAAAATATATTGACCTACGAGGCTAGTTCGGTGGATGTGCCACCTCTCTCTATCCCT
The DNA here is from genome assembly GCA_000404065.3 of Pinus taeda. Taxonomy (NCBI): domain Eukaryota; kingdom Viridiplantae; phylum Streptophyta; class Pinopsida; order Pinales; family Pinaceae; genus Pinus; species Pinus taeda. The sequence continues at coordinate 244,936 of APFE030931845.1, read as the reverse complement.
TCTACTTCTGAAAATATTTCTTCTTAAGATGATGACAACGAGGATGACAATCCTCCCTCACATTCTCGGGATCCTCCTTCAGCTCCTCAACTTCCAAAATGGGTTCGTGCTACTCGGTATGCAGCAGGTGCTCTTGTAGGTGATCCTACATATCAACGATGCACATGTTCTCAGTTCGATAGAGCCTCTTCTTTACTGGCTCAAGCTTCAGTGAATTATGATCCAGACACCTTTGCAGAAGCTTCAGGCCATCCAAATTGGGACGCAACTATGAATGAAGAATAACATTCATTATTGGCAAATGATGCATGGGATCTTGTTCCTCTTTCAAAGGGATGAAAATTTATTAGATGCAAATGGGTTTACAGAACGAAGTTTGGACCAGATGGAAAAGTTGATAAACATAAAGATCGTCTTGTTGCTAAGGTTTTTTCACAAGTTGAAGGCATTGAATATACTGAAACCTTCTCCCTTGTTTCCAAAATGAAGTCTATTCGCCTTGTTCTTTCCCTTGCTGCCTCTTTCAAATGGGAAGTCAATTAGATGGATGTTAAATATACCTTCTTGCATGGGGACTTGCATGAAGAAATCTATATGGGACAACCTCCTGGCTTTATACAAATAGACTCTAGCCTTGTTTGTCGGCTTAAGAAATCTCTTTATGGTCTCAAGTAAGCCCCTTGGGCTTGGTATGCCAAAATGGATAGATTTATTTTAGATACTAGCTTTTCTAGGTGTCATTATGACAATACTATCTACACCAAGAAAGTGGGTAAGTCTCTTATCATTCTTGTTCTTTATGTTGATGATCTTATCCTTACTGGTAGTGATCCCAACCTTATAAACCATGTGAAGTCTAGCCTTAGAAAGCAATTTGAAATGACAGACTTAGGACACTTGCATCATTTTCTTGGTCTCCAAGTCTTGCAATCCAAGGAAGGTATTTCCCTTTCCTAGTCCAAGTATGCCTGTGATCTTCTACGCCACTTTCACAAGGAAGACTATAAGCCAGTCCCTTCTCCCTTTCAGTATGGAGCCAAACTTTCAGTCACTTGTACTTCCCCTAAAGTTGATGCTACCTTATACCGTCAGCTTGTAGGAAAACTTTTGTATTTGAACCATACCCGTCTCGACCTTTCTTTTGCGGTTGGCCTTATTGATCGGTTTATGAAAAACCCACATGAAAGTCATTGGAAAGCAGCTAAAAGAATACTTTGTTATGTTTGAGGTATAGTTCAGTTTGGAATTCATTACAATGCATAAGCATCTCGTCTATTGGTTGGTTTCACTGATTCTGATTGGGCTGGTGACCCTGATGATCGGAAGTCTACTACAGGTTATGTCTTCACTCTTGGTTATGGACCTTTTACATGGGCTTGTAAGAAACAAAGTGCCATTTCTCTTTCTTCAATAGAAGCAGAGTATCGTGGTGCTGTAGAAGCTAGTAAGGAAGCCTTGTGGCTTCGTCAGATCCTATCAGAGTTTGGCTCTCAGCAGTAACATCCAACTACACTTTGGTGTGATAATCAAAGTGCCATTCAACTATGAAAAGATCCAGTCCAACATTAGCACAACAAACACATTGAAATACACATGCACTTCATTAGAAATCTCATTCATGACCATGTTCTTGAAGTGCAATATTGTTCAACCAATGATCAAGTTGCAAACATCTTTACAAAGGCTCTCACAGGGGTGAAGTTTACTAAACTTCGATTTGTGGCTGGAGTTTAGGAAGTTGTCACTAAGGGGGATAAGCTCTCATGCCTCATTCCTTCTCCTATTGTGTCATATTTGTACATCCTTCAATCCTATCCCAAGTTGTTCTTAAGGGGGGATGTTAGGATATTCCGACACATAGGAAATAGTCAAGTATAACTTGGTCTAGTGTATATTTAGGTAAAGTGTGTTTCTTTAGTAGGTACTTTTTGTAACTTACAATCCGACGGTCACGATATGTTATATACATGAAGTGATTCGACGGTTCATTCTCTCCTCGGTATTACTGACACTTGATCTGTGGCTTAACACCCAATTGGTCAATGATTTATATTTAAAGAGCATGGAGGGTGATTTGTAAGGCGACCGTTCATGAGAGAAGCTGATGTAAATTTTATTTCTTTTACATTAATAAATTGCATGAAGTGGCCATGTTGGCTCAGGCCGTTGTCTGTTTCCCTCTTTGAGGGTTTTAACCATGTCAAGAATACTGGTGTATTGATATGTGATTTGTTTGTGAGCGATGTCCTCTGAGGAACTTACCCTATAAATTTCTACAACTGTTTACCCTATCCTCCCAATAGAAGCAAGTGCTTCCTCCATTAAAAACATGATTATGACTAGGTATCTTATGTATAAGAAGAAGTTATACAACATGGATGCGAAAGAGTTTCCTAAAATTGCTTCTTACTCTAGGCAAAGCCCCCACCTTTTTCTCAAGCTAGGGTGGCATAAGGATGCCTAGTCTTGGCTAGACCATTAGGGAATAAAGAAGGAGATCATCTTGTAGAATCTATATATTATTTTTTTTTTTTTTTCAAATTTAAGGAGAAATTGTGGGGAAATAAAGAGCTAAAGGGTAAAAGGAAACTACGATATTCTAAGGAGGTGATTAACCCCAATGTCAAAAACCAAAACTATCTCTCTATCTTGATTAGTGTTAAGAAGAAAATTAACATTGTCAAGATTATAACTAATTTTCATGAACTTCATAGTGAAACTGAGCGCTGGTCAATTCCCAAAACGCCATGGGATGAAAGAGTTTGTTAAATGGGCAATGCTAAGAAGATTGGAGACGAAAAACACTTTCTCTTAGATTTTTATACTCATATTTGATCTATTTTTCAAAATATTTGTCACACTACCGATCTTTTTGACCTAATAAGTCAACAAAACTATAGTGATCGCTTCTCACACTTTTTTTTTCAAGAAAGAATTAATTTTTATTTTATTTCATCAAATCCTTAGTTTCTTAAGGTCCAATAGACCATTTAGGTCTTAGTGGACCTTAATCATCATCATCATTTAATAATAAAAAATGTAACTTATAAAAAAATTACATTCATATCTAATTATAAAAAAATTACATTCATATCTAATTAGTGGTTAGATTTTTGTAAATTTTAATAATCAAATTCGGGAGATTGGTCTTTTCTTTCACAAACAAAAAGATATCATTCACTAATTTGATATTGTGAGATTTCTCAACTATCTTAAAATTAAATTATTATTATTATTATTTTGATATTGTGAGGATTTCTCAACTTATCTTAAAATAAATTATTATATTTAATTATAAATAAGTCAGATGTTAATAAATTTAATAATCAAATTGTTAAAGATAAATTCCATTTCCTGTAAAAAAAATAAAATAATCTCATTAAACCAATTTAATATGTGATTTCTCCATAACCTAATAACTTATACTTACATAGATGTCTTTAGATTAATTCATATTAATCAAGATTAACCAAATCCGATTATGTGAATAATCAGAAAGCATCTATCTACATTATAGGATCATATCTAACCTATAACTCTAAATTATATTATTATTATTTTATTATTATTATAAATATTGAATTAGATTAATAATACATTATAAGATGTGGATCGGAAAAAGCAAGTATTATTATAAATATTGAAATTGATTAATAATACATTATAAGATATGAATCAGAAAATACAATTCCATGGAAGTTGTATAGATCACAATATATGAATGATTCATCGTAAATATGAGGAAGATTCGGGGGAGTTGCAGCACATGGATGATGGGAGGACCTACATTTCCAGGGAAAGTAGAATCTCAACGAATAAAAGTCGTGACATAAGTATTGGTGGAAACTTGAACAAAAGACCAAAACAATAACACGCAGGATAAAATAGCTTTTGTCGTATTTGTTTTCTTAAATCTTACAATTTATTTTTGTATAATTACGTAGTACATTAGTATTTTTGGATTGTGTGTTTATTTTTATATAATTACGTAATATCTTAGTATTTTTGGACGGTCTGTCACTCCATTTTGTATGGTTAAAAAACATATTTTAACATCTGTACCTTTTACCTTTTATCTTTTTAAGAAGACGTCAGGAATCTTGCGAGTGGGCACAGTCAATGGGAACCATTTCAAACTTGTGTGCTTCTCAGTGCGAATCCGTCATGTAATACATGTGATGGTAGTATCTGACTTACAGTTCTAGATCCGTGCTGGTCCGATTGATTCTGTAAGAAAGAACAGGAGTTCAATTACTCGTCCCAAGTCCGAGGAAGGACAAGTGGTTTGTAATAACTATGGAACAAGGCGGGGATGTCACCATATTAAAGCCACTCAATGACAAGAGGGAGTACAAGAGAGTGGTGCTTCCCAACGCTCTGCAGGTCCTCCTTATTAGTGATCCTGATACTGACAAGGTGCGGTGGCTGCTTTCACTGTATCTATTCATATATAAATAATTTTCTGTTGATCTCTATAGATATGTATATTCTTCAAAATGATGTCCATGGCTCTCTTATCCACCCGGACAAATCTGCAGTGTAGGATTAGATTAAATCTCTACGACATGTCCTCCATGGGGTTTGAACATGGCTCTCCTCAAAGACCACCCAAGACTTTCACTTACTAACCAGACCACATGTTTCCATTTGCATTAAATTAGCTGACCATTATGGAGTACTTGAAGAACTTTAAATTGTTATTCTGTGCAGTTATGTTTCTAGGTTTCATCAGTCAGGTTGATTGATGTAGATTGTTGTCATGAACCCAAATAAAAAGCTGAACCCTGTGGCTGAAAATCTCATATGAATGCAGCTGTTGTGAATCAAATCCGAGAGCTGCCAGTAAACTGATTGGAAAATATTGCCGAAAGAACAAAATTGAAATTGAAAATTGAATTTTAAACCGAAATCTCAAAATATAAGGGAACGGAAGAATACTAAAATCTGGTATATTGACTTATTCAATCACTTTTTATTATTGCGGACAATTACATAAAATTCAGTAACTTTCCTGAGTAGTTAGGGGGGCCAACTCAGACCTAGTCTCCAAGGTAGCATGGAGGGGGCCAACTCAGGCCTAGTCACCACGCCATGGAATAAGTCTCTCGAATGATTTTCCAAAAAACTTCTTTGATCTTTGTACCCGTGTGTTTAAACTTCAATGAAATTCTTATTTCTCCAAAAAACAGAGACAATATATCTAGGCGACAATATATCTAGGCAGATTCATCAGAAGGGGTGGATGAGAATTGATGCATGATTTTCCATTAGCAAAGTTTTAGCCATAAGAACTCAACCAATTGAGCACATTCTGGCCTAATAAAAAGTACTAATATAGAGAAAAATGAAAGGACTAATATAGAGAAAAATGAAAAAATGAATCTAGGGAAAAGATAAAGAAGTCCAAATAAAAGGTTTAAATAGATAATAATGATAATTTAGAAAAGAGAATCAAATTTTGAAGAAGATAAGAGGTTAAGAGAGAGCTGATTCAATAGATCGGATTGCTGGCCACTCTCCCTCACGTCGGAGCAAAAGAGATCTGAAGATAAGAGCGGATTGGCCTCAACGTTAGCGATTGCAGAGTTATCTTTAACCTTGAGGCGAGGGACCAAATCAGAAGTCCCACCAGAAACCCAATCCTTCAGCGCAGACTTCTGATTAGGTGAGACACGGCTGTGTGAAGCAACTCCCGAAGATTTCCGCGCTAATTTTTGAAACTTAGAGGTCTGCTTTTGCTTCCGAATCTCTTCTAACCGCAGAGATTTTAAGGCCGAACAAGCATCTATCCTGGCCCAAAGGGAGGTGAAAATCTAGTTCGCAAGAACTAGATGCAAATCCATAAGATTAAGAGAGAGCTGATTCAATAGATCGGACTGCTGGCCATTCTCCCTCACGTCGGAGCAAAAAAGATCTGAAGATAAGAGCAAATTGGCCTCAACGTTAGCGATTGCAGAGTTATCTTTAACCTTGAGGCGAGGGACCAAATCAGAAGTCCCACCACAAACCCAATCCTTCAGTGCAAACTTCTGATTAGCTGAGACACGGCTGTGTGAAGCAACTCCCGAAGATTTCAGCGCTAATTTTTGAAACTTAGAGGTCTGCTTTTGCTTCCGAATCTCTTCTAACCGCAGAGATTTTAAGGCCGAACAAGAGGTATTTTTAACCATGGAAGTTGTTGGTGCACATTCATCACTGTGGGTTTAGGTTGATCAACTTGCAAGAATATTTGGAACCTAAGTGCGAAACAATACTATTAATAATTTGAGACAAGAAAAGAGAAGAAGAATGATTGGACTAAAGCAATTCTAATTAATATGTGAGGAAAAAAACGGTTCATCCCACAACGAAAGCATACAATACAATGCAAATTAATGCAATAGAATCAAATTAGTGTTCATGCAACTATTCTAAGTTTAACTACACATAATGCATGAAAAAACATGCCCTAATTACCCAATACACTTTCATGAGGGAGTTAACTTCGCCTTTTACTAGCCAAGTGGAGTAAACTAGCCCACACATGAGAGAAGTGGAGTTAACTAGCTCCTAGAAAATATGATCTTCTCTTTTTCCTTGAAAGTAAGAATTAATTTATAGAAAATAGGATTTCACAATACAATGTAGGAAAGAAGTGTCCATATCCTTAGAAAAGTGGAGTTAGCCTAAGATAATTCCCTAGAATTAAGGGGTAAAGCTCGATCACACTAAGAGAAAACTAGGCATGTGAGGGAAAATGATGCATGTACACCAACACCTCCCCTTAGCCTAAATTAGGTGATTATAATGCATCAAAAAAATTGGGTCTCGAAAATATGAAGCCATGTTAGGTTACCCAAGTACAAAATTATCCCTAAAAGAGAGGAAAGAGGGAAAACCTAATGGGAAGAAAATGCCACCCCAAAAGAGGATAGTGTGGAGTGGTCTAAGTAGCTCTCTCTAAAACAAATGTTTCCTTCACTCCCAAGTGGGCTTGTAACTCTGTGAACTTTTGCTTGATGAAGGATTTGGTAAAGATGTCTGCAATTTGTTCTATGGATTGAAAATATTGCCAATCAATGATTTGATCATGAATCATCCCTCATATGTAATGCATGTGAATCTCAATATTCTTGGTCCTTTGTTGCTAAATCAGATCTTTGTAGATATGGATGGTTAGCTTATTGTCACAAAATATGACTAAAGGATAGGTGATATTTTAATATTCCTTTTTCCGAGCATTGGTAACAAAGATTAACTCAGTAGCCTAGCCATTTGCATAGGCTACAAATTAAAAAGTAATGATGTGATATCAAATAATTAATTAATTAGAAGTGACTAAAGAAAATAATATTATAAGTCACTTTATTAAAAGAATAAAAAAAGCAATGGTATTTGGATGACCCATGATATTCACCCATGGTATTTCAATAGTCCATGACTATAAAGGATATTTGAGCTCACTGCTTATGCATGTCATATTTGGATGATTGTTTTGTTATTGAGTTGAGCTCTTGGAGCTTGTTTGGATGAGAGTCTGTATGAGAGAATCCACCCTAGTCACTCAAAGAGGAGGGATCAAATACGATCCACTCACTGGGGCTTAATGTGGAGACGAGGAGAGGTCAGTCAAATCTCTCACAGGAGCATAACATTGGAGAAGCCATTGCCATCCATACATATTTCTTGTTGGTTTTTAACATGTTCTCAGAATCATATTTGGTATGTATTTCCCAGATCCATATTTAATGTAATAAGGTTGAGTTTGTTGTTAGTTTAGAAGATTTTCTGTGATTGCTGTCAAACAAGGGTTTTGTGTTAAATTATATACAATATGTTTGACGAAATGTCCTTGCCTTGATAATTAGTAGAAAATCATTTGGCGTATCATGTTTGTAAATTGTTTGTTAAATGTTCTTATGAATTTTTTTTGAAGATTATTGCAAATCCTAGATTGGAATATTACAGTGGTATCAAAGCTAGGTTTTCCTGCTAGCCTGAAGGGTTTTATTCAAGTTATATTGCACTAATTGGTTAATTTATGAAAACTGAAGTTAAATTAAAGGCCAGAGGCCCTAGAGGAAATTTTCTCCTGGTAGGTTGAGTGATTTCACAAACCCTAGCATAGAACGTAGGCATCTTTGTTATGATGTTCATAGTTGGATCTGCTATGGTGGATTTGCAGCCAAATTACTCTTGGGCCGAGTCTTTCTCAGAAACGAAATTGAGGAAAGTCCATCAATATGGGTGGATTATTGTCATTCTCTGGCCAAGGGTCGTGACATCGGGTCGAATTTTAGCATTGGTACAAGCACCAAATTTGGAGGCAGGCCTAATTTTCTTGGTTGACTAAGCAAAAAAAGGCTGAGAATTTCATGGCACATTGGGCACCTCCTTTTTGTGACTACAAACCCCGAAAATTAGTTGGGATGTTCCAATAGTCCACAAGGTTGCCCATGATTCATACCCATAGCACCGGAGGAGGATTTTCTTACTTTCTTGATCGTGTCCTCTTCTCACCAAGGTCAAGACCAGAATCTAATTACTCGAGAGGTATTCCTTGAGCGTGAGTGTGAAAATTCTATTGCAGATACTGGTTATTAATCCTCTCTCTTTGCAGATAATGTCTTCTAGAAATTTAATTCACGACAAATACCGAAAATAACACAATTGCAATTTCACAAATAAAAAAACCACAGGAACTGAGAAAATCACACACATAAAATGGACACCATTATTTTTGGACAAATTATACCTGGAAAAACAGTTTTGTAGATAAGGGATTTTTATTATTCTTCAACAATTAAGAATTACATAAACTGCTTGTCGTTTACTGGCAAAGCTCTAATTTTTTTATTTCTTCACTCTCCAAGCTGACTTGAACCCCTGAAAGCAACCTAGCCCCTCTAAATCAATTCGACCTCTCTTTGTATCCCTGAATCGATCCAATTGGCGCCTTCCGACAAATAACTCGTCCTCTCCAGAAGCTTACACCCATTGGGAAAATAAGTTGGCCTCCACTGGTATTTTGTCCTTCATTAGCAAACTCGATTTCTCCTATGCAAATTGATCCCACTGGAAAAGTTGCACTTGCCTCTACAACTCGGCTTCCCTGAAACAATTCACACTAGCTTGAGAAATTTCGGTTCTGCAATAAATCGATCTCCCTTTATCGTTGAGAATTTGAAATTGTTGCGAAGAATCTCTCTTTGGAAAATCGATCTCAATCTATGTTGATCCATACTGTTGGTGTCTCCCACACTGTCACTGCGCCCTTGCTATCACTGCAAATTTGTTCTTTTGAACTCTTTGAATGATCTCTAATGGTCCCATCAATCTCCTCTTATAATCTCACGTTGATGAATCAACGACCACGATCTAACTCCAATTAATGGCTAAGATCATATCGACTTCTAAAAATAATTTTTCTAGAAGTCTCTAGAGAAAAATCAATTTGTCTCAATTAATCCTGATTAATTAACCAAATTTCTCTAAGTTAGACTTAGGAAAATAATTGAAAGTGGCTAATTAATTTAATTAAGACAATTTCACTAGGAAACATTTTTTGGATATTAGAGATAATTAATCCTGTTGTGTCCCTTAATCTCATAGACACCATATGAGACTAGAACAGCTATCTGAGCTACAAAAACTAAAACTCTCTCTTAGCGAAGAAGGTGTTCTCCACTACTCCCAACTTTTCCCTGAAGAAAACAAACTTTGTTTTACCCAAGGCTTTTGTGAGAATATTTGCAACCTGCTGATGTTTGGAAACATACGATAGCCGCACTGATCCATTCTGCACACAATCCCTGATGAAGTGATATCTAATGTCGATGTGTTTCGACCTATCATGAAACACTGGATTCCCAGAGAGCTTGATGTAACTTTGATTATCGCAGAAGATATTGGTTGACTCTAACCTTTGACGAAATAGTGCCACTAGTAGCTTCCGAAGGCAAATAGCCTCACATGTAGCCATGCTCGTTGCCGTGTATTCTGCCTTTGTAGAACTCAATGCTATGAACTTCAGCTTCCTGCTATACCAAGAGACAACCCTTGATCCAATACTGAAGCAACATCTTGAGGTGCTTTTGCAATCCACTGCACTACCTACCCAGTTTGCATTATACCCCATCAACCTGACACCATCACCATGAGTAAATCTCAGACCATACTTGAATGTGCCTCACAGATATTGCAACACATGTTTTGTTGTTGTCCAATGTATCCTCTTAGGTTCAACCATGAACTGACTGAGGGTGTTGACAGTGAAACATATATCCCGTCTAATCTTGACTAGATACATCAAAGATCCAATAAGTTGTCTATACAATGCGGGGTTCACTTCCGCTTGATCTAACACATCTATCTTCCTCCATCTTTGTGCTATACCTCCAGTCCTAGGAAATAATGCATCAGTCCCAAGTCCTTCATCTCAAACTCTGCTACCAAGTCCCTCTTGCAGTCCTCTACTAGCCCTGGTGGTCTCGTTAGAAATAGATCATCCACATATAATACGAGAATGAGAGACTCACATCCTACCATCAAATAGTAGAGGTTCGAGGCTACCTCACTCTTCATGAAGCCCATCTGCGGCAAGTAACTATTGATCTGACCATACCATGCTATGGGAGCTTGCTTGAGTCATTATATCACTCTCTTCAACTTGCATACATGAGTATCCCTCCTATGCATCTCAAATCCCTTTGGTATTCAATGTACACCTCTTCTTCTAGCACTTCGTTTAGAAAAGTTGTCTTGACATCCATTTGATGAATCTGCCATCCCACCTGTTGTAGCATCCATTGTCCATTGTTATTTAAGTTTTATTATAAAATGGAAGAAAAATAAAAAAATATGAAAGAAATGGTTGATTTATATTTTCAATGGCTTTGAAAGTGACAAACCCGTGAGAAGATCTGGGTCGTTCGATCAATAAGCCACAGATCCAACGGTAATCGCATAAGTTAACCAGAATGGGTCTATTTCGGAGATCGGATGTGACGGTGTATCAAACACAGTTTAAATTTGTTGAAGTCTGGGCCAATCTCAGCCGTCCATCGAAAGAAACATGATCCGACAGATATCGAGTCAGAATGTCGGGTCGGAAAGTGATCAAGTTCCCTCTTTTAATTGGACCCGATAAATCATCAAATTCAGTTTTTATTTCCTATCGGGTCCGGATATTGGGTCAGAAAATCATCGGAATATGTATTTAATATCGGACTCGATAAATCATTAAATACAGTTTTATGTCCTATCAGGTCCGTAAGGGAGTCAAAGGTGCGTTGGAAAGGCAGACGCGACAGGTTTTATGAATCAGAGTGTTAATTCTCTAAAGTTCCGTGGGCCCGACCCATTGTTTAAATGTCATACAGGTTCATGAAGCGCGATCAAGTGATAGTTTGATAAGTACTTTAAGGTGCGTTGCGGGGAAGCAATGAGAAAAAATGTTAGTCAAAGCTCGACTCTCGCAGTTGACCGTGACGTTAGCATAGTTGACCGAAATGTGCGGCCATAAATCACTGTGGGGGCTCAACCTCGTTGAGGCTCCCATACATTCTTCAGCCCCCACAGTGCTCCCAACGCCTTCCTGTAATATTCCTAACCCAGAATATTCCCCCAAATCCCAGCAAAAACTCCAACCAAATATGTGCAAATGATATAATAACCTACAACTGATAAAATAACAGTGGAACAACATATAATAATGTAAACCGGAAATATAGGCAGATACACAAGAAATGCAGCGAGAAATGCTTAAGTCATTTTATTATACTGAGCAATAAAATGAGTACAAGAGGTGATTAGACAGATGGCACCTCGACTTGCACAAGGCAAGTGAAAAAATACTCTCAAAATGACAAGAATGGCCTCTCTGCGTGGATGCTGCTGCTGCTAGGAAACAAAAGATGATTTGGGGCTGCTCCCCTCCTCAGAAAAAGCTGAAACTCTGGATTCGGGCTATACTCAAGAAACCCAAAAAAACCCAGAAAGCTTTCCTGGAATGGCCGACCCCCAAAAAACACCCTCTTGGGGTTCTGCGCAGTTCCTCAATGCCCTGTGCTGCCACTGAAGAAAACCCCTCTAAAATCTGCCTGAAACACTGCTTGAAACCCTGCCAAAAATCCTCCAATGAGACAAGAGCTGGACCCCTGCTCAATCTCCCAGCATAAATCCACCTGCAAACCCCAATCCAGCACTACAAACAAAAAGAACTGCGTCCCTCTCTCAGTGCTGCGCAGTCCTCCAAAACGCTGCTAAAATTGCTGCTGGAATGCTGATGAAACTACTGCTGAAACACGAAAGGAAATACCTTGCCCGAGCAGGCACTCGAAGTCCCCCGGGGCTAAGGGTGAGATCTCCGAACGAAGACACTCGATGCACTAAACAGTGCTGCAAACTAGCTAAATAGCCAGCGTGCTAAGAAGTTGAAACGACTAGCTCCAAATGCACATAACTAAATGATCCAAAATGAGGGGTCTCCTCTCTATTTTATAGCCTCTGCCTCTCACAATCCCTAGGCTCACCTCCTCCTGCGTGCTTCTCCTCTTGCCACGTGTTCTTCCCTCCTGCGTAGTCTCTCCATGTGTCTGCATGGGCTCCATTTCTGCATCCCCCTTTGGCCCCCTTGGCTCCCCTTTAAGTCACAACATTGTGCTACCTAGGAAGTGACTTTTTATTCTAAAGTGAGTTCTGTCCCCCTTCCTCACTTTTTATTTACAAATAGCTATAGAAGGCAAAAATTGAACAAAATCGAATATTCCAGTTAGCCATAGCTAATTAGGAATATTACAGTCTCCCCCGGCAAAATGTTGCTTGTCCTCAAGCAACTGAAGTGATGGATGCTGTAAGATCCTCTCACTCTCCCAATTGGCATCCTCATTCGGCAAATTCTTCCACCTCACCAAGAATTCCCAGACTGTCCTGCTCTGCAGCTGCCTCTCCTTGGTATCAATGATAGCCTCCGGCTGCAATACCAAGTGCCCCTCGTCATCCATGGGTGGTAGCTCATCTGTCACTGTCACTTGCTGCTCCAATGCCTTTTTCAGGCATGATACATGAAAAACGTTATGAATCTTGCTGCCTTGGGGCAGCGCAAGCCCATATGCAACCTGTCCAACCCTGCGTATCACCCTGTACAGCCCATAAAAGTGGGGCTTGAGCTTCTCAGCCCCCTTCTGCTTTAGTGACGATTGTCGGTATGGCTGTAATCGTAGGTAGACCATGTCCCCTACCTCGAACTATCTCTCCACCCGACCCCTGTCGGCATACAGCGTCTGCTGGTTCTGTGCTGTAGCCATGTTATCCCTGAGAGCTCGGAGAATATCTTGACTCTTTTGGATCCAAATCTTGGCTCTGGGATACTTGCTGTTAGCAAACATCACATCAACAAAAGATAAAGGATGATACCCATATAAGGCATAGAATGGTGACATACCAATGGACATGTGATGTGAAGTATTGTAGCAGTACTCCCCTAGATGTAGCCACCTCAACCATGCTCGCTGTTGCCCACTGACATAGTTACACAAGTAGCCCTCTAGCCACTTGTTAATTATCTCTGTCTGCCCATCCGTCTGTGGGTGATAACTGGTACTTGGTGTCAACTCCGTCCCCACCAACCAGAAAAACTCCTGCCAAAATCAGCCCATGAAACGACTGTCCCTATCACTGACGATTGTCTTAGAAGACCATGTAGCCTGAAGATCTCTCTAAAGAACAACTTGGCCACATGTGCTGCTGTATAGTGTGTGGATATGGCAAAAAAATGTGCGTATTTCGTCAGTTGATCAACGACGACAAAGATGCAATCCTTGCCCTGTACCGTGGGCAACCCTGTGATGAAGTCCATTGAAATACTCTCCCATTTCCCCTCTGGAATGGGAAGAGGCTGCAATAAACCTGCGGGATGGCTTATCTCTCCCTTGTTCCTCTGGCAAAAATCGCACTCCTGGATGTGCTGGAGTACGTCCTCCTTGAGGCCCTTCCATGAGAACCTCTCTCTCATGGCCCTGTAGGTTTTGGTAAACCCTTGATGTCCTGCCAAAGGTGAATCATGGGATGCCTGGAGTATCTTCTTCTTGAGCTGAGACCCCTCAGTCAAGAAGATCCGGTCCCTGTAATAGATGATCTCATCGACCACCCTGTACCTGTCATCTGTGACCTGCCCATCCAAAACCTCACATGCAAACCTGTCCTTGGAGTACTCTACTAAGATTCGAGCCTTCCAATCTGTATCCAAGCTCATAAGAGACAACGTGGCTGGTCTATGTGAAAGGGCATCTGCTACCACGTTGTTCTTACCCTTGTCATACTCAATGTCAAAGTCATATGCTTGGATCTTACTGATCCACTTCTGCTGCCTCTCTTGTAGCTGCTTTTGCTCCAAAAAGAACTTGAGGTTGTTGTGATCAGTCCTCACCCCGAACCTGTTACCCACCAAGTACTGTCGATACTTAGCCAATGCATGCATGATGGCCAACATCTCCTTGTCGTATATAGAATACAACCTCTCGTGTAGAAGGAGCTTTCGGCTCTCAAAGGCAATAGGGTGACCTCCCTGCACCAACACTGCACCGATCCCCTCTCCTGACGCATCACACTCCAAAATAAATGGCTGCGTAAAATTTGGCAAAGCAAGCACTGGGCAGCTGCTCATAACCTCCTTGAGCCTGTCAAAGGCTCCCTGCGCCATATCTGACCAATTGAATGCCCCCTTCCTCGTCAAATCTGTCAAGGGTGCAGCAAGCTGCGAGAAACCTTTGACGAACTTCCGATAGTAAGTACAAATGCCAATGAATCCTCGAAGTTCCGTCACATTTCTCGGCTCCGACAATTCTCTGATGGCCCTGATCTTCTCCTCGTGGACCCTCACTACGCCCACCCCTATGATGTGTCCTAGATACAACACCTTCGTCAACCCAAACTCTCACTTGGAGAGTTTGGCATAGAACTGCTGCTCCTGTAAGATATGCAATACCGTCTCAATGTGCTGGAGATGCTCCTCCCAAGTCTTGTTGTAAATGAGAATGTCATCAAAGAATACCAACACAAACTTCCTCTAGTGACTACGGAAGATGTGATTCATACAGGACTGAAATGTAGCTGGGGCGTTGGTTAGCCCAAAAGGCATCACCAAGAACTCAAAGTGCCCATAGTGACACCTGAAGGCGGTCTTGGGAATGTCCTGCTCCCTCACGCAAATTTGATGGTACCCAGATCTCAAATCAATCTTTGAGAAGAAACGTGCCCCTCTCAACTCGTCCATCAACTCATTGATCCTGGGTATGGGGTACCTATTCTTCAAGGTCTTCTTGTTCAGGGCCCTGTAGTCAATGCACATCCTCAATGTACCGTCCTTCTTCTTAACCAACACCACAAAAGAAGCAAAAGGACTCGTACTCGGTCGGATATGCCCAAGAGCCAACAACTCTTGGATAGCCCGCTCAATCTCATCCTGATAGGCCTTGGGGTGCCTATAGGGGGTGGTAATCACGGCCTTTATGCCCTGCTCAAGCTCGATGGTGTGCTCAAACCCTCGATCCGGTGGCTGTCCTGGTGGAATCTCCCCAAACACTATGGCATACCGATCAAGGATAGATTGTATCTTTGGATGTACCGTCTGCCCTGTAGTCCCTGCCTCTGATGCACGCAGTTCCACTACCCACTCTATGTCTCCCTTCCAGAAGACTGCCTCCATCCGATGAGCCGAAACAGTCTGAGGCAGATATGTGTGTTGTCCTCGTATCTTCTCATGCCTCCCTGTCTTCTCATCATCCCACTCCATCTCTAGGGTCTTCCAATCTGTCGTGACCTTCCCTAGAGTGATAAGCCACTGAACACCTAGT
>APFE030931845.1:215287-229083 GCA_000404065.3 Pinus taeda | reverse complement strand
TGTAGGTGCCCATCGTCACTGAAAGCTCTGGAACATAATGAGCACACATCATGGTCTGATCTCCTGGGACCAAGACTGAAAACCCATCAAAGCTCTCTGTCTGTATACCTCTCCGCTCAACCATCTGGGCATCGATGAAGTTGTGGGTCGCCCCACTATCCACCAAAACTAATACTCGTTGGCCACGTACTGTCCCCTATACGCGTAGCGTCAGATACTTGGGAACTCCTCGCAATGCTGCAAGGGCCCCTCCGGTAGGTGCAAAAGATGCAACACCTGCTGCTGGCGGTGGAGGTGGCAAAGGTCCCTGTATGGCATGGCTATCTCCTGCCTCCACATCATCCTCGTCATCCTCTTCTCCACTGCTCTCGGAGAAGACCTCAATAAAATGTGCTTTGCCAGTAGCACATCTATGTCCCGTACCCACGGTTCTTGACATGTGATGCACAACCGCTTCTTCTTCAGCTCCCTCCTGGCATCGTCATCAAGCTGTACTCGTCCTGGATTCCCCTTTGGAGGAGGAATCCTCACATCCTTCGCCTTAGACTAAAAAGTCTGTCTTTGGGGGTAAGGTGTCTGGGTCTTGGGTAAGACATCATGTAAGTCCCGGGTCCTGCTGATAGCGTCCTGGAGTGTGGCCAGTTTAGTGGATCGGACTAAACCCAGAAGTGGCTCTGCTAACCCCTCAACATACATATAGACCCTCTGTGCCGTGGATAGGTCTGGCACCATCACAGAGACCCTCAAGAAATCTGCAATGTAGATCTCTGGGCTCCTTGTCTGTTTGAGCCTCGTCAGCTCAACAAAATGCTGCTTTGGATCCCTCCGATCAAATCGCTCCATCAGTCTCCTGGTAAACTCGGCATATGTCGTCACTATGGCGTGCCCTAGTGTAACCATCCCATGAAACCACCAATCCTGGGCCTCACCATCCAAATGCAATGTTGCCACCTTGATGGCCTCTGTCTCCGACATCTGGTTAAGCTGGAAATATATATCCAGCTTCTCCACCCAAGACTTTGCCGAACTGTTTGATGAACCATTAAA
Organism: Pinus taeda; assembly: GCA_000404065.3. Taxonomy (NCBI): domain Eukaryota; kingdom Viridiplantae; phylum Streptophyta; class Pinopsida; order Pinales; family Pinaceae; genus Pinus; species Pinus taeda. The sequence goes on along the minus strand of APFE030931845.1, from coordinate 228,036 downwards.
CGTGGGCAAGTGGAATCTACTTGCTGCACGGTGGGTGTCACCATCATGGTAATGCCGGTACCCTCTGTGATGGTTGCGGGGTCTACTATCCCGCTAGAGCTAAACAAAATCTCCGAATGAGAGGGCTTCCCTGAACTCCTGCCCATAGGCCTGGTACTCTGCAAAATAATCACCCATATGCCCAGGCTCTGCCTCCTGCTGGGCTCCGGCCCCCATATCTGCTCCTAAGAAGGTGGGCATGGTAGAGCGTGTAGGGGCATGCGAGGCCACCTGCTGCGCAGTATCACGCTGCTCTGGCAAATGATGGGATGCACCCGATCCCTCACCAATCTGAAAAACCCGTGGGCTCTCACGCTGTCTGGCCTCTACTGCCGTGAATCTCTGCCCCATCACCTCAATCTGCCTTGACAGATCCTGCACTGATTGGAGGAGCATATCCGCAAATCTCTTCCCGTCATCATCTGCAATCGGATCCTCCTGCTCTGCGTCCACCACAGGCTTCCTCTGTCCTGCGTCCACCACAGGTTCCTCCTGTTCTGCGTCCACCACCGGAACACAGTCTCCCTCTCCGTAGGTATTTTCCAACCTACGCTCAGTGTCTCTGTACCTCCTACCTCTATAACAAATGTAGGGTTTTTCCCCCGGCGTGATAGATTGCTAGCTCCATAGGCTGAGCCAGATCTATGCTCTGATACCACTGTAATATTCCTAAGCCAGAATATTCCCCCAAAGCCCAGCAAAAACTCCAACCAAATATGTGCAAATGATATAATAACCCTGAAGTGATAAAATAACAGTGGAACAACACATAATAATGTAAACCGGAAATATAGGCAGATACACAAGAAATGCAGTGAGAAATGCTAAGCCATTTTATTATAATGAGCAATAAAATGAGTACAAGAGGTGATTAGATAGATGGCACCTCGACTTGCACAAGGCAAGTGAAGAAATACTCTCAGAATGACAAGAATGGCCTCTTTGCGTGGATGCTGCTGCTGCTGCTAGGAAACAAAAGATGATTTGGGGCTGCTCCCCTCCTCAGAAAAAGCTAAAACTTTGGATTCGGGCTCTACTCAAGAAACCCAGAAAAACCCAGAAAGCTTTCTTGGAATGGCCGACCCTCGAAAAACACCCTTTTGGGGTTCTGCGCAGTTCCTTAATGCCCTGTGCTGCCACTGAAGAGAACCTCTCTAAACTCTGCTTGAAACATTGCTTGAAACCCTGCCAAAAATCCTCCAATGAGACGAGCTAGACCCCTGCTCAATCCCCCAACATAAATCCACCTGCAAACCCCAATCCAGCACTACAAACAAAAAGAACTGTGTCCCTCTCCCAATGCTGCGCAGTCCTCCAAAACGCTGCTCAAACTGCTGCTGGAATGCTGATGACGCTACTGCTGAAACACCAAAGGAAAGACCTTGCCCGAGCAGGCACTCAAAGTCCCCCGGGGCTAAGGGTGAGATCTCCGAACGGAGACACTCAATGCACTAAACAGTGCTGCAGACTAGCTAAACAGCCAGCGTGCTTAGAAGTCGAAACGACTAGCTCCAAATGCACATAACTGAATGATCCAAAATGAGGGGGCTCCTCTCTATTTTATAGCCTCTGCCTTTCACAATCCCTAGGCTCACCTCCTCTTGCGTGCTTCTCCTCTTGCCACGTGTTCTTCCCTCCTGCGTAGTCTCTCCATGTGTCTGCGTGGGCTCCATTTCTGCGTCCTCCTTTGGCCCCCTTGGCTTCCCTTTAAGTCACAACATTGTGCTACCTAGGAAGTGACTTTTTATTCTAAAGTGAGTTATGTCCCCTTTCCTCACTTTTTATTTACAAATAACTATAGAAGGCAAAAATTGAACAAAATCGAATATTCCAATTAGCCATAGCTAATTAGGAATATTACACTTCCGCCCTTCATCCACTGCTCCATTAAGGATCAAGATACATATTCGAACATCGAATGGCCATCATCTTCTCATTTCCGTTACTTCTTGTTATTTTATGTTCTTTAGAATGAGGTGTCTTTTACTCTCTGTGTAATATTCTATAATAATTTTTACTTTCGACAGTTAGGAATAAGTCGTTTGACAATTTTGGTGATTACCAACTGTCTCATAATGTATAAAAAGAGGAAAATTTAGAAAGGAGGGGTTCGAATTTTGGAGAACCTAGATACTAGGCTAGTGAATTCCTGATACAACTATTGGTTAATTAAAGAATAAGAAGTTTTCCATACATTGTTGGGTATGATTTTGTGACTTCTCTGTTATGTGTCTTCTTATGTTTTCTTCCTTTAAGTATGGTAATGAAGCTGCAAGCCTTTATTTGCTTATGTAAATGAAGTTAAAATCCCTTAAAAGAGCGCTCCTATACTTGAAGTTCACACCTCTGCAATTCTTCTAAGTTACAGATAGTAGTTTCTGTGTAAGATAACATATTATCTATAACTTTTCCAAGTGTCACAGATAGTAGATCCTGTGTAAAACAACATATCGTCTATGACTTATTCAAGCTTTTTTCATTCATCATTTATATTCAACAATCAAATGGCATTCTCATATTTTCTTGTCACCTAAGTATTGAGGGTTAAAAACCAAGTCTTCCAGGTCCTTCATTTGAGAACACAAAATACAATTAAGTGACAAACAAGTGACAATAACTATAAACATTAATGCCTTAAGCACAATTTCTACACAGCCAAGAAATTGGTTTCTTAAGGTACAATATTAATTGGCGTCGTTGCTGGGGAGAGAAGACAAGAACACTTTTCCCTGGGTTTTCAATAGTTTCCTTTGGTTGTTCAGTGAGGAGGAAACTTTTCCCTGTTTTGTATAAAAGCAATAAATATGCCTCCAAGAAGGCCCCATACAAGATCAGACACCTCACAGCAGAAGGTTCAAGCCCTTTCAGATCCTGGAATGTTTCTAAGAAGGTTGGAAGGTCTAAAACCCCACTTACATCGATTCCTACACTATCTGCATCAGGCAACAACTCACCCAAACATTCATCTGATCAAGAGTCACTTTTTTCATCATCTTCATTTCAAGAACCCAACTATCAAGAGCAGTCTTTAGAGTCTGTTACTTTTCTATTATCTGCTATAATTTTTCAACCTGAACCTATAACTACATTACCACCTTTGCACACTCCATTTACCCCTCAGTCAGGTTCCACATCTGTTGGTAATCAAGGTTCAATAAATTTGAGAGAAAACATGGCAGCGCATGCATTCTTGATGAATAGATATGCACCTCTTCAACTGCCACAACCGTTGAATCAAATGCCACAAGAATACCTCAAGATTCTTCCTCGTTTTACAGGGGAAGATGAACAAACAACAGAGAATCATGTATCAGTATTTTGTAATTTTGCAGAAAACCTAAATGTTGAACAACTAGATGTTGTTCTAAGACATTTTGTTTAACCCTTGGATGGAGAATCAAGAAAATGGTTTAAAGGGCTTCCTAATAACTCTATTCCTTCTTGGGAAGAGATGGAATGCCTATTCACCCAGAGATGGGGAGAAAAAAGAGACCATGGGTATTCATTCACTAACAGAGTTTAATGTTATAAAGAAGAAATTTGATGAAACTGTAGTTGAATTTGTTAGAAGATTTAACAAATTGTACAATAGTCTTCGAGTGGAGATTAAGCCCCCTCTTGCTGGTGCAAAAATAACTTTTGCAGGGGCTTTTGAGTCAAATTTTGGATTCACATTAAGGGAAAGAAGATCCCCAACCCTTGATTAGATCCAAACAAATGCATTAGAGATAGAAGCAAATCTGGTGGCAGTAGGCAAAGCACCAGAGACACGCCTATCTAAGACAAGGGAAAGGCAAAGATAGAATCCTCTCAAAGTCAAACATTAGAGGATATAAGTAACGTAATTAAAACTTTGTCAAATAAATTGAATAAGTTAGAGTTGGAAAATAAGAATTCTCAGAGGCAAACACAATATGATAAGAACTTTAATCCCCAATACAGAAGATAACCTTTGCAAATCTTGCAAAAGGAGAGGAAAGAGCAAGATCAGATTCAAGCACCATTGTATATAGAGGCAGATCCTGATAAAGTACTAGAGCACCCTAGGGACCATGAAGATCAAATTTCTACGTTATATGCAGTAGATGAAGATGAACTTGGTGTTGAAGGAGAAGAGTATGAATATGCCGAAACAAATGCCATTTATGATGAAAATAAAATTGATGAATATTGGAAGCAATTCTCTGATTTTATGCAAGCAGAACTACATAAGAAATATGACTTGAGATCAAGAAGTCAAGAAAATGAAAGTGAGTGGCAAGTTTCAGCTTCCTCACAAAACGCTACTCCACAAGAATCTTAGCCTGCAAAACAAGTAAATAAAGGAAAGCAACAATAGAATGCAAATGGCAAGACACAAATACTTCAAGGTGAGTCTTCTCAAGACCAAAGTGGAAAAATTCCTTTGGAGAAATTTGTTTCAATTCCCCAAGTAATTTTAGTCATGAAGAAAGGAGAAGATGAAAATGAAAAGAATGCTAAACAGGATCATTTGTTTAGTCTTACTAAAGAGTTGGAAAAGGTTAGAATTCAAGTTCCCCTTACAAAATTAGCAAAAACACCAGTTTATTAGAGGGAGATTGCTGAGTTTATTAATTTAAAAGAAAATGTGAATATAAATGACACTGCAAATTTGCAGGAAGATAAACCTGTAGTGGTTTTTGGTCCACATGTAGAGGAAGTAGATCCTTCAACACCTCCTTTTTATATTTCCTTATTGATCCATGATTTCCTCTTGCATAATTGTATGTTTGATTCAGGAGCTTCACGCAACCTTATGCCATCGTCAGTGATAAAGCAACTAAATCTACAAGTTACCAAACCCTATAGAGACCTGTACTCTTTTGATTCAAACAAAGTCAAGTGTCTGGGGGTCATTAAGGATCTGGTAGTGTCACTAGCCCAAATCCCAGCTAGGAGCTTGGTCATGGATGTAGTAGTAGCAGATATCCCTGCTAGATTTGGAATGCTACTATCTAGGTCATGGGGGGCTAAATTGGGTGGTGTTCTGAAACTTGATATTACATATGCTATTATACCGACTTTTGGTGGGAAGAGAGGAGATTGTACAGAGAAACTAGATTTGTAAAAACAATTACAAAAAATGGAGAAAGTAATTCACTTGTATATAGCTAGGAGAAAGATGACTTTGCTTGCTTCATGCTGCGTGATAATGCAGAGTTGGCTGAAGATAATCAGAAGCAGCTTGCTTCAGCCAATGTAATTACAAAGCTGCAAACTGAAGGAGTGTGGAAATGCTTCTTTGATGGAGCCTATTCCAAGGAAGGAACAGGTGTTGGTTTCCTTCTAATTGCACCTGGAGGTAATATGTTCCCTTTTTCCTTTAAATTGGAGTTCGAAGAAACAAACAATGTGGCGGAATATGAGTCCTTGATTATTGCTCTCCAAACAGCTAAACAGATGGGAATTAAGTCAATTTCTACTTTTGGAGATTCGGAGCTGATTATAAAACAAATAAAAAATCACTGTCAGACAAAACACCCTAGGCTTAGGGCATACAGAAATGAAGTATGGGATTTGGTTGAGAACTTTTTCGAAGCTTTTAACATTCAATTTATTCCAAGGGATGGGAATAGATTAGCGGATTCATTGGTTGTGGCTCCTAGTACTTTCAAGCCTCCTATTAATCCAATACTAAGATATGAGGTAGAAATGAGGCACAAACCTTCTGTTCCTGATAATGTTAAATGTGGGTAGGTTTTTCAAGATGATCAGCAGATTAAAGAATTTTTGACTATGGTTGAAGAGTTTCAGGGCACAAAAATTGATCAGGATGAAGATGAAACAACAGAAGTTGCAGAAGTTAGTGGTTTAAAAGATTCAATAGCTAATTAAAAGGTTTTTCAATTGAAAGATAATATTCTGCCAAAGGGACTTGTCCCTCTTGAGAGGCTTTTTAACCCTAATGATGTGGCTGTTGACTCAGGAAAAATTTCACAGGATGAACACCTTTGGGATCATAACATTGGAACTCAAGAGGAACCCAGGCTAGTCAAATTATTCAGTGGAGTTTCACCTAATTATTAAGAAAGATATATTAAACTTTTTAAGGACTATGTTGATGTCTTTGCATGGTCCTATGAGGATCTCAAAACATATGATGTAAATATTATTCAGCACAAGATCCCCTTGAAGGAGCGAATTAAACCCTTTAAACAGAAGCTTAGACAGATAAATCCTCTGCTTCTACCATCAATTGAAACAGAAGTCAAAAAGTTGCTTGATGCCAAAATAATAGTTCCAGTCAGGTACTCCGAATGGGTGGCTAATTTAGTACCAGTAAGAAAGAAAAATGGAGAGATAAGGTTATGTGTGGACTTAAGAAATCTCAATAGGGTTTCCTTGAAAGATAATTATCCATTGCCTAAAATGGATCATGTGTTGCAGAAGGTAACATGATCTTTTAGAATGTCAATGCTGGATGGATTCTATGAGTATAACTAGGTGGCTGTGGATAGAGAAGATCAGAAGAAGACAACATTCACAACTCCCTGGGGGACCTTTATGTATGCCAAAATGCTTTTTGGATTGATGAACGCAGGTGCTACATTTCAGAGGGCTATGGACATTGCTTTTGTGGGAGATAAGTTTGTACTTTGTAGTAATATATTTGGATGATATTCCTGTTTTCTCAAAGTCTGATGAAGAACATCTAGACCATCTGAAAAGACTTGAAAAATGCAAGAGATTTGGGCTTTCCTTAAATCCCAAGAAATCCATTTTTACTCTGGAAGAGGGCAAACTATTGGGATGCATTGTTTCTAGAGATGGAGTGAAGATAGATCCAGCAAGAGTACAAGCTGTGCAAAAAATACCACTGCCTAGGAGTAAAAAGGATATTCAAAAGTTTCTGGGAAAAATAAACTTCTTAAGGAGATTTGTGTCCAATTATGCAGAGATTGTAAAAGAAATTACTAATACGCTGAAGAAGGAGAATGAAGTGCATTGGACTAGGGAAGCTAGAGAATTGTTTTCTAGGATTAAAGAAGCATTACAGGCAGCTGTAGTCCTAATCAGCCCTGATTATCAAAAGCCTTTCCAAGTTTTTTTCATTCGCATCACCGAATTCAATAGCTGCTATCTTGCTGCAGAAGAATGATGAAGAGAAGGAGCAGCCTGTTGCATTCTTTAGCAAGATTCTCAGGGATGTTGAGCTAAAGTATAATATTCTTGAAAAGCAGGTGTATGCTTTGGTAAAAGCCCTAAAAGCCTTTAGAACTTATGTGCCGTAGTCACATATCATTGCTTATGTGCCAAAAGCTGCAGTAAAAGATGTATTAGTACAGGGAGATGTAGAAGGCAAAAGGGGAAAATGGATAGCCAAGATCCAAGAGTATGATTTGGACATAAAACCCACATAGTTGGTGAAAGGGAAAGGATTGGCAAAAATGTTGACAGAGTTGAACTTTCAGGCATTGGGAATTAACTTGCTGACACCTGTGGATGAAGGAACAACTGAAGAAAATGAAGAAAAGTCAGATCCAGGTATGAAGATCAGGTATAAAATTTTATGTTCAGAATGGTACAAGCATATAATCCATTATTTGTGTTTTCTCACCTGTCCCCAATCCTTGGATAGAACAAAGTATAGAGCATTAAAGATCAAAGCGCAACCATATGTGATTGTGGAAGGCAGATTATACTGGAAGGATCCTGTAGGAATTTTGTTGCTATGTTTAACAAAATATGAGTTTACAGAGGCAATCAAAGATCATCATGAGGGGTTATGTGGAGGACATTACAGTTGGAAAGTTACTGCACATAAAATACTTCAGATAGGGTTTTATTGGCCTACTTTATTTGGTGATACATATAAGTTTGTCAGAAGCTGTCAGAAGTGTTAGTTTTTTGCTGAGAATAAGAGGTTAGCTCCCTTGCCTTTGATCCTAGTTTTCATAGAGGAACCATTTAGACAATGGGGATTGGACTTTGTTGGAGAGATTAACCCACCTTTAAGTGGACAACACAAGTGGGTTCTCACAGCTACTGATTATTTCACCAAGTGGGTAGAATCTATAACTACCAAGAGGGCAAATGATCAGGTGGTGATGAAGTTCTTAGAGGAGAATATTTTCAGCAGATTTGGATGCCCCATCAAAATCATAATAAACAATGCTCAAGTTTTCAATTCAAGTAAGTTTATTGCTTTTTGTCAGAAGTATAATGTTATTTTGTCCCATTGAACAGCTTATCATCCGCAGGGAAATGGATTAGCTGAATCCACTAACAAAACTTTGATGAAGATCCTTAAGAAAACTATTGCAGAGAACCAAAAATACTGGGATTCTAAGTTAAAGTTTGCTCTATGGGCTGCTAGAGTGACTACAAGAAGATCTACAGGCAAATCACGATTTGAATTAGTATATGGAGTTCAGGCTTTGTTTCCAAGTCAACTTGCGAAGCCTATGATTGCAATGATTCAAGAGGCGAAAGAAGAACCCAATGCTTTGATAAGAAGAATGAATAAAGTAGTGGAGCTAAGTGAGAATAGGGACAATTAAGAGACAACTTGATTATGTATCAATCAAAGATGAAAAGTATTTTTGACAGAAAAGCCAAGGAGATTGACTTTAAAGTTGCAGACCTAGTATTAAGATGGGATACTAGAAGAGAAGATAATGGTAAGCATGGGAAGTTTGATCCTCTCTGGTATGGCCCTTTTAGAATTGTTGAAGCAAGGTCCAATAACACTTTCCTTTTTGAGAATCTTGATGGTGAAACTCTACAGTTGCTTGTCAATGGGCAGTATCTCAAGCATTACTTCCAATTCTGAAGCATAAGCATCTTATCATTGTAGATATCAGAGTGAAATCAATGTGCAAATGCCATAGAATTTAAATTGATTAAGCAATATATGACTCCATGCCCGAAGTGAAGGCACTGATCTGCGGTTCTTAGTGCTTCTGTGGCAAAAGCACTATCCCCAGGTGGAGCCAGATGTTGTAGCATCCATTGTCCATTGTTATTTAAGTTTTATTTTCAGTTTTATTATAAAATGGAAGAAAAATAAAAAAATATGAAAGAAATGGTTGATTTTATATTTTCAATGGCTTTGAAAGTGACAAACCCGCGAGAAGACCTAGGCCGTCCGATCAACAAGCCACAGATCCAACGGTAATCGCATAAGTTAACCAGAATGGGTTTATTTCGAAGATCAGATGCGACGATGTATCAAACACAGTTTAAATTTGCTGAAGTCCGAGCCAATCTCAGCCGTCCATCGAAAGAAACAAGATCCGACAGATATCGGGTCAGAATATTGAGTTGGAAAGTGATCAAGTTCCCTCTTTTAATTGGACCCAATAAATCGTCAAATTCGGTTTTTATTTCCTATCGGGTCCGGATATCAGGTCAGCAAATCATCGAGTTCTGTCTTTAATATCGGACCCGATAAATCATTAAATACAGTTTTATGTCCTATTGGGTCCGTAAGGGAGTCAAAGGTGCATTGAAAAGGTGGACGCGACAGGTTTTATGAATCAAAGTGTTAATTCTTTAAAGTTCCGTGGGCCTGATCCATTGTTTAAATGTCATACAGGTTCATGAAGTGCGATCAAGCAATAGTTTGATAAGTACTTTAAGATGCGTTGCGGGGAAGCAATGAGCACGAAGGTTAGTCAAAGCTCGACTCCCGCAGTTGACCATGACGTTAGCACGGTTGACCGAAATATGTGGCTAGAAATCACCGCGGAGTTCAACCTCGTTGGGGCTCCCATACATTCTTCACCCCCTGCAGTGCTCCCAAAGCCTTCCGCCCTTCATCCACTGCTCCATTAAGGCTCAAGATGCAGATTCGAACAGCGAACGACCATCATCTTCTCATTTCCGTTACTTTCTGTTATTTTATGTTCTTTAGAATGAGGTGTCTTTTACCCTCTGTGTAATATTCTGTAATAATTTTTACTTTAGAGAGTTAGGAAAATAGTTAAGTAGTTTGACAGTTTTGGTGATTACCAACTGTCTCATAATGTATAGAAAGAGGAAAATTTAGAAAGAAAGGGTTCGAATTTTGGAGAACCCGAATACTAGGCCAGTGAATTCCTGATACAACTATTGGTTAATGAAAGAATCAGAAGTTTTCCATACATTGTTGGGTATGATTTTGTGACTTCTCTGTCATGTGTCATCTTATGTTTTCTTCCTTTAAGTATGGTAATGAAGCTGCAGGCCTTTATTTGCTTATGTAAATGAAGTTAAAATCCCTTAAAAGAGCCCTCCTATACTTGAAGTTCACAACTCTGCAATTCTTCTAAGTTACAGATAGTAGTTTCTGTGTAAGACAACATATTATCTATAACTTTTCCAAGTGTCACAGATAGTAGATCCTGTGTAAAACAACATATCGTCTATGACTTATTCAAGCTTTCTTCATTCATCATTTATATTCAACAATCAAATGGCATTCTCATATTTTCTTGCCACCTAAGTATTGAGGGTTAAAAACCAAGTCTCCCAGGTCCTTCATTTGAGAACACAACATACAATTAAGTGACAAACAAGTGACAATAACTATAAACATTAATGTCTTAAGCACAATTTCTACACAGCCAGGAAATTGGTTTCTTAAGACATTAATGAATTTATTTATCAGGTATTACCCAAGTTGGAAATAGTAACAACATTTCCAAGGTATATCAGTGCTATAGGAGAGGAGGAAAAACACAATGATTGGAGGTGAGAAATTCAAGTCAATTTAATAAAATAGAATGAAGTGAAGAAACTTCCATTTTTGAAGCCAGTAGACATGGAATAGTAGGAAATCAAGAAAAGGAGAAAAAAATAAAATATATATCTATGAATATCGGGTAGGAGGAAAGGAAGGGATGTTCTATCAAGAAGAAAGTTCTTTTAAAGGTATTAATGAGTAGAGCTAGAAACATGATTGGTAATGGTCATAATGATGTGAAGGTATGAAGTTGCATGATGACCAAATGATAATAAACAAGGAAGATATAGGAAGGAATGTTGATAGAAATTTTATACGGATACCTTGAGAAGGATTGTGTACATAGTGACAAAAGAAGTGAAAGTCAATTAATAGAGATTTTACTTGACTCATTATTTCATGAGTAGGACTTCCCATAATGTTAAAAGAGGTCGTTTCCACATAACACCTCACATTTAAGTTTCTCATGGACAATGATGGTAGTAGTGTTTCCAGCTGTTTCAAAATCTAAAATAATGATACTATTTAATAAGAAAGAGTCTTTTGCCCAGCTTGAGGAAACTGAATTTATGATAAAGCAATCAAGTGGTATTGAGATACGAACTTTACGAACTCGACGAGATAAGAAAATATTTATATGGATGAAGTGTTAATTGAGTCAACATGGATCAACAAATCCTCGTGCAAGTAAATTAAGCATGATATAAAATTAAATCACGATGAAAAAATGTTTATATGCGATTGCATATAGAGGTATTGGAACCAGTAAGCCAAAGGGTAAATGGATGTAAAATCAAGGGATTTTAATTTTGAGATAGATGATTTAAATAATGATGGTATCACTCGTAGTATCTTAAACAATGAATTTCACCAAAATTTCCTTGGGGAAGGAAGAATATATGACGAGAGATTAAGACTCAAGATGATAAGGCTCATATGAAATTTAACGATGTACTTAGATGATTATACCATTGGTGTAACTGGTCAACTACCTTGTAGAAAGAAGTCAAACTGATTATTGAAAAGTACTTTACAACTTGATGAAAACATATTGACGATGTTTCATGCTATCATGATAGGAAGATAATGATGTACATATGGTTCTTATAGTGATAAGGTATCCATGCGATAATAGCGATATTCATAGGTATTATGACGTTATGTCAAGGTATATTGACATTTTCATTTACTACCTATAGGTATTTAATGTTCAATACTCTTGATGGATATGATATGCATAACGTGGCATAGGAATTATGATGTTATAATATGAAGATTATTGACATGTGGTTCATTTATGTGAACTCATGATATGTCTTGATATAATTATGTGATGGTATAACTAAAGCATGTGATAGTTCCATACAAATCTATGACATGCATGCGCATGCAGTTCCTTATTAACAAAGATGAACGTTCTCATGATGACATGCAAGAGTTGGCATGTGGATTAATTCCTATGATACTATGATGGTATGGTTAATGCATTGGATGCATGTTGAGATGTGATGATTCACAGGACTCCACAAATGGGCCGAGAGGGCCCGTTTCTTTGATGATCTCGTGCGAGCCCATACGCACGAGGGAGAATAAGTAACACCATATGGGTTGGGGACAAAACTCAATCAACACTACATATGCTAGTGGTTCCTTTATCTTGTGTATAACTCTTGATGGATAGCTCTAGAAGAGCTATGGGACCATCTTGAGGAGGCCAAGTGCCTGATGTTCTAGGCTAGGTGCCTGTTATTGGATTGGGATGCCGAAGTTTGGAAGGAATGTAAAGGACTTTGATCCCTGGGGCTGTGCGCCTTAGTAGTTGTGGAGGGAGTGGGCCAGCCTTGTGAGATGCCCGGGGTCATTGAGTACCGGACCGGATGCCTGCCTTCGGGCAGATGAGGTTTGAGTCAGGTGCGAGCCTTGGGGCCAGCCTTGGACTAGGATACAGACCGGGTCAGGCTTAGCCTGGTGCTGAAAGTGGGAAAAAGGACAGAGATTCCTTGAGATTTCCCGGGGTGTTGGG
>APFE030931845.1:196275-207728 GCA_000404065.3 Pinus taeda | reverse complement strand
TTTTCAAACAGATTTGAATGTCTGCAACAATGGATTTATCAATCATAATTGTATTGTCCATGGTAGAGTGTATTAGAGTATTCAATAATTCTAATACAATACCCATTCTATCCATGATCTCAGCTTATAGCATGTAATGCTGTAAAAAGTTCCAAAATGTAACGCTGTCAACAAAATCAACCTGCTGTAACGATACTATGTAAAAAGGGTCTGAAAGTATGCCAAGTATGAAAATCAAAGTGCTACAAACAAGACTGTAAACTGGCTGAAAACTAAAAATGTATAAACTAGCAACCATCCACCATCCTGAAAATAATCAAAAACTTTATTTTATTATGAGATGCCACCTTCCTCTTCTCTAATGAAATGCCAATGTACGTCTTGTTTTCTTGTACATGCTACCTCTTCTACAAATTTGCACGCAAAACCACCTTATAATATCTCTGTCCATACTTCTGTGTATGCGAAACCACATATACATATGTTACCCATTCTTTTGTTGTTTTCCCTATTTAATCTGTATTATGCACAGCAATCAAGCCGACATTGATTGGAGCGTGAAGTTTTCCACATTTAATCTTGTCATTGGAAATTTGCATCCTTTGTTCTATGCATTTTTCGGAAATATATTGAATTGATGTTAACAAGTCTACCTCCTTGTGTCAGCTTCAATTGATGACAACGACCTATATTAGCTTTCCTCAGGCTGATTATACTAAATCTCATATTTCCATTTAGATTGAACTGTCCCAAGAAGCAATTTATAGGGCCATATGGATGGAACTATCGCATGAAACAATTTATAGGGCCATATTGATAGAACTGGCCTATGCATGATTTACATGTCAAGGAAGAAAGAAGACAGACGACAAAAAGCTCAGGTGATGGATCTGGAAAGAAATTCAACCGTCTTCAACTTATCAACAATGTTAATGTATATAACCTGGCTGCGGGCTTCTTGCTGAGTCGTTCTCTTTATAGGCAGAATTTATTTTCTTCTGATTTAACTAACGTCCAAAGAACTTCGATTTGGCCTGTTCAAAGCTCGCGCCTCCAAGAAGAGCGATGGCACACGGTATTATAAAATCGTGGGAGTGCCAAAGGATGCTTCGCAGGCTGAATTAAAGAAAGCGTACAAAAAGGCCGCCATGAAAAACCATCCCAACAAGGGCGGAGATGCCAAAAAGTTCAAGGAACTTACTCAGGCATATATAGTGCTGAGTGATACTCCGAGCATATTATTTTTCTATCTCCTCCGCAATCCGGCAAACTCAAAATCAAAATCTCAAATACATTTAACTTTGTCAGTCTCACAATCCACGACCAACTTCATAACTTCATGTTATTGAAAGCTAAAAAGTCAAAACTTCATTAAAATTGTCAAAGCACTTAAAAACTTAATGCGCAGCACTTCACCGTAGGAAGAATCGTACCCTGCATCTCCACCATTACAAAGCTTTACCAATGCAACATCTGTCCTGAGTCTGTCGTTGCCTCCTCCTGTTAATTTTGGGATTGGGGGAGCCACGATTTCGGGGTTTAATGCACCCTCGCTTCTTTTTAACCCCAGCGGGATTCAGCTGCTCGGTTCCTCCATGCCTTCCTGAACTGGCTTCGGAGTTTATTTTTCAATCAAGAAATGGAGCTTTCTTTGATAGGGCTTCAAAATGTAGGAAAGACATCACTTGTAAATGTCGTGGCGACTGGTGGGTATACTGAAGACACGATCCCTACTGTTGGGTCTTTAATCTATTACAGACAGAGAGGTTTGCTGCTATATGATCTCCTGCAAGAACTCCACAAATATCGATGCCATTATTGATTGGCTTGTGAAGCACTCCAGAACAGCAAGCTGATTTAACTTCGAGATCATGATTTCAAGGGGATCTCTGTTCAGAGAAGAATTTATGCTTGGGTACAATGCTTCACGGCATCGATTCTCAAATTAATGAAAATTAATTGATTGATTCAGTTATGGGTCCAAAGTTCAAACATAGTTCATGCAAACATTTGATTCCAAACTGCACCCTCGCTTCTTTTTAACCCCAGCGGGATTCAGCTGCTCGACGTCCCAGGCTTGGGAAATCAATGGCCTTTCAGCCTTCCACGAAATAATATGGCCTCCAACTAGATATATCAATCACCAAGTAATCGTCCTCCCTTTTGACACAACAATTTGTTCGAATATATTCATGGCTAGAAATTAACTTGCCTCTTCTCTGAAAAGATTGCAGCAAGGCATGCCAGACATAAGACGGAGGGCGAGTTATGTGACTGTTGGCGGCGAGGAGTGTGTGGATGAAACGCTAAGGAGACAGGCAGGCGCGTTCCAAAAGGAGAGTAACGAAAACAGTACGCAGAGAATATTGCAGGTTCTCAAAACGTTACATTCAGAATTCTCATACGATGTTTCAATCCATACGTTACCTTTAGGCGTGTCAGAGAGCATTTCTTCTTCACACAGCGTTTCTTCTTCAGACGTTCTTGTCAGCACCGTTTCAGTAATGTCAGAACATCTTTTAATAATGAGGTGCAACGCAGGTGTGGCAGAGGCAGCGTTTCCTTCAGAAATTAGGTATGCAGCTATGCAGCTTCAGGCAGGCAGGCAGGGGTTCTTCAGGTAATGAAGACTGGGCCAGCACTATTCAAGGAAACTCAGATCAGTTGCTCAGGGAAAACAGGCCACTCATCATGGCTCTGATACCATGTTAAACAGACATGGACAGCCAGAACATATGAGAAAGATAAAGCTTGCAATTCATTTTTATTAACAATTTGATATACATTTATAGTACATTTGGTGACCGTTGGGATTCAGATCCCAAGGTCTCTTGGACTGCTTTGTCCATTCGGCTTCCACGCTAACCCTTTAGGATTAGGTGTCCAACAGGTTTACCTGTTCATCTCCTTCATAGCTCAAAATGATCTTGTCCCATATTTCTTTTGCGGTTTTGTGCTGCATAACCTTGATGAATTCTGTTTGAGATAGACTCCCTAATAGAGTATTGACAACCTTTGCATTTGTTTCATACTGCTTCTTACCAGCCAGATCTATAGGAGTTGCTGATGGAAATGTGTACCCTGTATCTATGATATCCCAGACTTTTGTACCAAGAGATTGAAGATAGGCTGTAATTCTTACCTTCCAATAGACGAAGTTGGTCCCATAAAAAATTGGTGGCCTAATCGATGCTTCTCTCTCGTATTTGCTCATGATGATAGATCTTCCTTCAAGCGATCAAGCTTCTTCTGAAGGACCTGCTCTGATACCAATTCTTGGAAATAATACTGAGAGGGGGGGTGAATCAGTATTATCAAGTCAATTATTTTTTGTTTCACACCCAGATCATATACGCTACTTCAGTTAGAGAAAACCGCGTATATACGCAACTACAGATAATGAAACCAGCATATACCATGCAGACTTATAATTTAATTTATTCTACAGATGTTGATCATTAATCTGTGCATCAGAATCATATAAACAGTAACCAGGAACAATAAAACAGAGCAGAAGATAATCACACACAAAACACAAGAAATAAGGTGGAAACCCAATGTGGGTGAAAACCACCTGCTACAATTCGTCTCTATCTTCTTTTAATTTGAAACTTCTTTTTACAATGTTTCTGTATTGGTGCAGACTTATACCAGTACGCAGGCTTCTACCTGTAGAAGGCTACAACCTTCTCTCATTCTCTAGCCTCTCCTGGAAGGGAGCTACAACCCCCTTAGCTCTTATACTAGCTGAGGTATTAGTATGTAGGTGCTGACCTATAGAAGGCTACAACCTTCTCTTTCTTCCGCGAACCACGTTTCATAAATTTTTAGACTGGATCCATGAATAACATCAATCAAACATCAAGAATTTATGCATCAAACAATCTCCTTTTCACCAATCAACACTGAGTCAAATAGACACTTCTATGACAGCTGTACCCAGTACACAGTAACAGTAACCACACACCAATTCTGAACCCAGAACACTGCAGCAATAAACAGAAGCAGCTAGAACATAATTCAAGAGACGTAGGCTACTTCAATATTCAGAAACTTGTGTGCATACGCTTTTGTGTTAAGACCAACCTGCGTATACGCTGTTTTGATTTGCTGAACCAGCGTATATACGCACTTCTGATGAAACGAACCTACGTACAGATCTATAAAAGATAATTCACTCTTTCAAATATTATGACATTAGTTATACCCAGATTATCAGATTTATAGATCAAGCCTGCGCCAAAAATAACAGATTAAAAATCACTCAAAGATTCTACTTATTCAATACTTCTCCTTGCGCTTAGGTTCCTCCTTCATTTAGATCCAGCTATGCACCATAAACCAATCACCAGTATTCTGGATCTAGCTCTGCATTAGATATTCAATCATTCAGATGATTATTTTTCCAAATGATCTCCTTCCTCTTTTATAGTCTTAGGCCTTTCATCATACCACGGTCCAAAACCATAACAAATCAATACCATGGACCCAATACTTGCGATCAACACTTCAGACGAGATACCATGGTCCAAAACCATAGGTTCAAATACCAAGGACTAAATACCACGGACCAAAAATAAGTTCTCCCACATGTACGTGCTTTTCCTTGCGTGAAAGTGTGTGTATACGCATACGCGTTTTTGGAACGTCTAACCCGCGTGTATACGCGGCTTGGTCAAGGTGAACCTGCGTATATATCTTTTCCTTCATTCTGAGAGCCTGAACCATGATCTGTCACCAGAGTGAGTTGCCATCAAGGACAACACTTGTGCCATAGCGCCACACCTGCTGCATAATGCCAACAAATTGGGTGGACCACTGGCATGTGACCAAGCGGTCTAACCCTTGGCATCCACCTTCATGGTTTACCCTCGCGGTTCCGACAGTCAATCTACTGCCGTTACACCTGCTCACATCAATAACAGATCTGTTGTGGTTATCTCTAAGCTGATGGTTAACTCTAGAACGGTCAATGCCACCTCCGACGGTTTATCAAAACTCGTTCATATGGTAATGTTGACTGCGGCTTCAATGCAGTTACGGTTGGGAGGACTCCGTCGTTTGCAACTTGACTACTCGACTATTTTTCACATTACAACGGTCCTGCCGCAATCTAGAGATGGTGGTTAGGGACTAATATTTGTTATTTGCAATGTAATACAATGTATTTCATAGCCCGAAAGTTTAATACAAGGTTTAGACTTTAGGGTTTAACACATATGTTTTCATTGTAATTTTTGAATAGGTTTATAACTTATGTATGATGTATTTAGGTTATGTTTTAGATGTAGACTTAGGTTATGGTGTAAACTTAGGATTAGGTTAGGGTTAGATGTAGTTTTAGGGTTTTAAGCCTGGGTATATTTAGGTTTTGTTTTTAAAAATAACCCATTTACCACCTAATGTCACAAAGAAACATTAGAAACATTTGTCACATGACGACGAACCTGTCGACACCAAAACCTGCGAGTGGATGAAAACACATGTTGATGACCAATCCTTGCAAAATGGATGACAAACCCATGTCGAAAACCATATCAACTGAACACCCTACAAAACCATGGTCATCACTTGAACAACCTAAACCATAACAATATTGTTGAAGCTGAATGACACCAGACTGAATTGTTGACGATGACATTGTACACTAACGATGAACCCCTGCAACTGATCTAATGAGATCCTCCTCGATCAATCCTCTCCACTTGAAAGATTTTGGACCACAAAAGTTTGACTAAACAAATAGTCGATGAGGGTAGAGCTCCCTCACTTTCCACCTTGCCCTGATGATGTACCAATACATTTGCTCAATCACCTGCAAGTGATGACCCTGATGATGCTGACCATGGTACTTTTTGAGTCGGTGACTTGTTCCATCCATATGCAATATGAACAACTTGCGATGATGGTCAAACAACCAGTTATGAACATGACAATTGATTTCTTTCCATGAAGAACCATCAATTAGTGATGCATAATCATCTTTGAAAACAATCTCTACAGGATAATGTTCAATACCATTGAAATGTATTAACAATCTATTTTGCAGAATAACAGAGACAATCAAAGATGTTCTTCACATCAAACCAACTACTTGACTTGACATACTTTCCTACTTCCTGATTACTAGGTGAACTTGCTGCCATAAACCCATCAAACTGTAAGGTGAAAGTTGTTGCAACTTAGTTTGTCTTTGAAAGTGTTAGTGCCAATATATGCATATTTCCATCAGGGATCAAATCTGCTCTCTGAATTTTCATGTTAGGTGTCTCATACTGAATTTTTGATCATTCCACTAGGTCATGCAATAATTGTCCACTGATGGTTGTCTTCTTCTCAGAAAATCAAATTTTCCCTCATGAGGTACATTTGTTGACACATCCCCATGTTGCATTCAGTTATCGTTTCAGTTATGTTAATGTTAGAGTCAAGGCAGTCATGTTTCCAGTAGGTCTTAGTGTTCATTTCCAAGGTCAAAAGCATAGTTTAAGTGTAAACAAAGGGCAACAAAGGTATGAGGAAGACCAACAAACAAAGAGTGATTGGAAGCAAGTGATGGTTATTGTACAAAGTTCTTATTTCACTGATGTAATTTTCATCTCAAAAAAACATATTTTTGAGATGAAAACAGAGTATTTTAGTTTGTTCATATTTTTAATGTAATTCAAGTCATTATATGTAATAATTGTTCCTATAATCTGCCAAAGAATTTCTCCTTGCTGCAATAAATGAGCCATTGAAGAAATCAACTCAATCAAAGCATCATCCACCTGAAAAGGGATAAAGAAAAAGAAGCACCAGACAGAAATTTGGAGACAAAGTAAAAAGTTCCAAACAAACATTATAAAGTGGGTTTTTCTAAAGAAAAATCAAACTCATCGTCTATATAAGATCTTCAAGGCATCTTTCAAACTTCATTAGTTGTTTTGCACCCAAAGCTCTCCTTGCCAAAGAGGAAATTGAGTTAGAATTTGAAAATTTCAGAGGCGTTGCGCGTTTCAGTTAGTCGTTGTGTGCCTAGGTGTGTCACTACGTGCCTGGGTGTGGCACTACATGCATGTGCAGAGAAGGGTGTGTTTGCCCAAAACAGTCAGTGTCAATTTCAATGGCGCTGCACACCTGTGCAAAGAAGGGCATGTTTGCTAAGGACGTTGCGTGTTCGGATATAGGAGCCTGACAAACCCTAGGAGCACCAAAACATCACTTTCCTTCATTTTTTCTGGCCACAAAAGCCTCAATTACCTGCATACAACAAGTAAGTGGCATAATATCCCTTTTCCTCCATCAATTAAGCAAATTGGCACCCTAAATTTTGAAACCCTAGCAAAGTTCTCTTGTATGTTTCCAAAATCACCTATTTGAATCAGAGTTACAACACTTCATAGATTTTGTCACCTTCCAATCATCCTAACTATATTTCACTCCACCTCCTCACTATTTCACTCACCTTGACATATATATTAGTCCCTCAAGTTTTCGCCTAAAAAGCATGGCAAAAACAATAGTTCAAAAGAAGGGGAAAGAGAGCCAAGGAGGCCAACCAAAAAAGGATGGAGAATTATCAGATTTGAACCCACTGATACAACAGAACTTATGGCATCACCACTTGTAGTATCATGTTTCAGGTACATGGGTTGTTTTGAGTTTTTCCAAAGGGTTGAAAGGGTGAATTTTCATCAGCAGTTAACCAAGCAGTTCATCCTCAATATGCAAAACAACCATGTCACTTTAGCTGGGGTCACATTCACTATATCTCCTACCATTCTATCACAGGCCACTGGAATTCCAAATGCAGGAGATAAACGGGTCATGCAGAGAGATCTGCCTCACAGTTTTTATGAGCCATATCTTAAAACAAGCTTTAAAAATGATAAGAAAAGAATTTTCCCTTTCTCTTATCTCTTAGACAAGTATGTTCCATTAATGAAGATCATCATGAGATATTTCACATGTGAGGGTAGGTTTTCCAGACTACACTCATATCATATCAGGCTTCTAATGCACTTTCTAGGGTAAGAATGCTCAGTTTTCCATATTAACTTTTCAGAAGTATTGAAAAGATGACATAAATTGCTCAGAAAAGGGATCCAACTCATCAAATGCATAGTATTTTCCATCATTCTCTTATCAAAATGATAGTCCTCCATCATTTATATCAACTAGACATTGCTTGGGAGACCTTCATAGCTAATGAAATATTCAATGAACTACCTACTCAACCAGCTCCCCGCATTCCTCCATCATCCTCCACTCATCCATCTACTTCTTCTCATCCACCACAACCTACTTATCACTCATCCTCAATAGATCATTCTTCACCAGACACCTCCACACCATCTACATCACCATTTCATGTAGCCATTAATTCACCCAATAGAGATGACGACAGTGATGAGGAACATGATGAGAATGATGACAGTGAGAGACATGATGTACACACTGAGCATGGTTAGAGTAGTATACCAAATAGGAACAATTTGTAGCCATTTTCTTTCACCTGTCAGAGGGGAAAGAGGCAGGTGTTTACCCCATGGGAAGTGGGATGGGCCTTGCCTTCGTCATCAGCATTACAGGTCAAAGGAAAAGAGAAAATGGTAGAGGAAGTAGAGGTCAAACAACAACATGAAGAACATGACATTGAAAAGGAGTTTCTGCTTATGGACTCTAGTGATGAGGAGGGAAACAAATCTTCTCAAGCTACCTTGAGAGCAAAGGATGCCAAAATCAGGGAGCTTGAGGTCAGTTTACAAAGAGCCCAATATGATATCTCCTTTTATGAGCAAGAGAACAAGCAGCTAGAGTTAAGCAGGAGTTGATGCAAATCAAGTACATCAAGGAAAAGAGGGAGGCTGAGAAAGCCATATTTCAGCTTGATGAGGCTTATGGAGATTATGGAGAGCCAGATGATGAACAGGGACAAAGAAAAAGGCCAAGAACAAGAGGATTGAAAAAATCCTTAGAGCTTGAAAGACAAAATGAGGCAGAATTGGAGGAGAAGCTCACTCTAGATGAGCAATTGGTTAAGGACATAGCTAAAAATAGAGAGTCTTGGCTTGAGAAAGTGAACACACCCTTGGAGACCCTCTTGGACAAACCAAACAGAGATGTTGGGTTACAAATGAAGATGGCCAAGTATTTGCAAGGAGAAACCAAGTGCCAAGGAGCAAGCTGAAAAGAGCTCATGAGAAAATTGACAAATTGACCAAGTAAGAGGAGAGGAGGATACTTGACATGCTTTCTGAGGCATCCCTACATGCCTCTAACCTTGGATCAGCCATAAAATTACATTTCTGGGCATGTTGGACCATTTTTGAGATTGAAGGAAGTTGTTGCATTTTTCAGTCTAGTTTTTGCACAACCATGGAAGGCGAACGCGCAGCGCCTCGGGTGTTGCACTCTTTTTTCGGAAATCCAATGAGGAAATGGTCGGCATTTTTGGATTCAAAATGATGATTACATGCACCCTGTGCATTTTCTACGGCTTTGGAGCATAACTGGTTGACCAAAAGGGCAAAAAACCCTCAAAAATGAGATTTCTGCCCTCTTTTTGGCCTGGGCGCTGCGCACTGAGCAATGTTAGGAGAATTGACTTTTGATAGGGAAAATGAACTCCAAATTCAAAAAATCAATATGTTTTGGAAAGTGGAGTTGAAGAGATTTCCAACAAGCTATTTTGGGCCCAATTTAGACACCAGGAAGGCACTCAAAAGTCCACTTGAAGATGAAGGGCGCACCTGGCATTGGCACTGCGTGCCTAGCACTGGCGCTGCATGTTTGATAGTTTGTCCAGATTTTCACTATTTTGTCCTAGTTTTCACTTTCACCTTCGCAAATCATGATTTTATCCTTTTAATAGATCAGTTGAATGTAATTATGATACTTCTAGAGCTTACTAGGGTAGATTCATTAGGTACAACAAATTTATGAATTGTAATGTATCAGTTTGTTTGAATTAGGGATGAGTCACTTTGACCACCCTATTTTCTTGTTAGCAGTTCAGATTTTGTTGGAAATGGCTCCTCCTCTCATGGATTCGACCCCCTGAGATTAGGATTAGTTGTTTGGGGTCTATATGATGCTTTTCCTTAGTCATTGTGTTGGTTGGACTCAGTGGGATGCTTATGCTTTGATAAAATATCATTTTGTATAAGTTACAGTAGGAGATTAATGAAAAACTGCAGCTATTTATTTGGGAACCATGTGGTATGATGCTCAATTCAGTTTTTCTTATGTTTTCATGTGTTAAAATGTATTGTTGACTCCATTTCATCATTTCATACTCTTATGTGAATGTATACAAGTTTGAAAGGCAGAATCCATAACTTTTATGCTCTATTTTGGGTAGACATTTCACAGTCTGTGTTTTCTTCAGTTTAGGAAGAATCCATGAGGTTTACATGCTCTTCCTAGCTCCTCACCTGTCTGCTCACCTATTCCATCAAACCCTAAGGTTGTGATCGTTGTGCCTACCTTGCCCCATTGAAAACTTTACAGTTTTGACCTAATTTCCTTGCCCTGACTATTTGGCTCCTCCTGATCCAGCAAAACCCTTCAAAATCAAATCAAACCTTGTCTACTATACCTAGCCTAATATCAGCTTCTAGATCTAGTCAATTTGGCTGAGATCTTGATGGAGAGAACCCTCTCCTGGCCTAGTAGGGCTAGCTACTTGGCTAAGCGTGGTTTGTGGTTACCCCATGTTGGCTAGTTGAATTGTTTATTGATTAAACAATCAAGTACCACATTAATTGTCAACCTGGGAAAGTATTTTTATTCCAAAGGCTACCGCGTACTGTATGTACTTTAATTCTAAAAGCATTAAGAGCTGTAAGTCTTACGCTAAGTTATCACAGTACTGCTAAAATAAAAATAATTAATTAAGATTACGAATATGGAAAGCAAAGAGATGGATGCTCTGTTGGCATAGGATCAGGACCCTATCCTCCAGGTGAGGATGTTCAGCACCTGCCCCTGGAATGAGATTGCTAATGCACACTGCACTCAGATTCACCGGTGAAATACACTTGCATAACTTCAAACAATTAATAAAACAGAGTACTAGCAAAACAGAATTACAAGAGGTAATGCTACAGAATCCAAACAGAGTATCTGCAGAAAGAAACTATCACACACTTACACACTTGACATCAAAGTAAATGGTTGAATCTTGTGAGGAAGGTGGGCCCAGTCCCTCTCACAAGATTCCCCAGAACACGGAGAATAGCTTAAATGCTCAGAACGTTCTTCTATTCATCTGCCAAAAGATTCGAATACAATAAAATTCAGACTTGCCGATGTTTCTCAATATTTCACTTACAGACCATCCTCCCTTGACTAATGTAGATGTCTCCTCTTTATAGAGGAGACATCTATTACAATAGATTGTTACAGTTCATTCGGTTAACCCGTTCAATCAAAAATAAGAATTACAGAAATGTTGTTGCAACAGTATA
>APFE030931845.1:171989-195711 GCA_000404065.3 Pinus taeda | reverse complement strand
CGTAGTTGTTGTTCTGGTGTTAAGAACCCATAGTTTATAATCCTGCGGCTTAGACAATTACTTGGCAACTTAGTCAGCTTTTCCAAAGATAAATATAAAGATACTCACGAATATGCAATGAACAATTAAACATATAGATATGTGGGAAGTTACTTCATACCTTCGGGTGATTTAAGTCATTGTGTAATCAAAGCTTATAACTTGTGACTGAAAAGGATAATATTATGGTAAAAATATAAGGTCAAAATTGGTCAATTCTGGGTCCTAACACCCCAATTTTCCTTATTCAGGTCGGGGTTCAATCCATGTGATAACATAGTGGCGACCATACTAGGGAATGAAAAATAAGAAATTAATGACCCGAGTAAGTTGTTTTATTTAAATTCTTAAGCCTGTGGATGATGAGTTTTAGAATTTAATCATAGGTTGAATTGGAAATTTGTAAAGCAATATCTTAATTTTCAAAATTAGACATACTGGCTTCGCGAAAATACACCAGATCCAATCCAGATCCGAATCCTCTGACCATTGTCAATGTTCCTCATAAAATTGAGCGAAAATCTAAGAAAGTTGCAGAGAGACCTAGTTTAACCGGAGAACAATCAAGTAAGGATTTCATTCCTAGAGTTAATTCACTCCCAGAAAGGTTAGAAACTTTGCAAGATATTAAGTTTGATATTAATTTTGAGCAGAGTTTATTTCGCAGTAAATCTTTAAGTTGGATTGATCAGGTAGTTGTTGATTCCTCTATATCTATTCATAACCCCATTGAAGACTTGTTTTCACACAAAAAATTAGGGTCACAACTTATTCACACTCTTGATCATTTGCAGAACCTCTCTTCAAACTTAAACATTTGGGTGAAAAATAAGATTCATAGGCCATCTTTCGATTTTCGAAATACTTCCATTGCATCTACTACCACTCAAACTATCCCTCATCCTCTGCCTTCTTCTTCACAGACTGTTCACACCACTCAAACTATTGTTAACCCCCCTTTGATTATGCCAAATATCCCAATCCTTGTTTTAAATCCACCACTTCCTCCACCTCCAATTATGGCTGCCCGATATGCACCCCTTGTTTTTCCTCAAAATCCTGGTGCCATGCCCCTTGATTATCAAACCAAAATACCTTTCTTTGATGACACTCAAACTATTACAACTCAACAACACATAGACAAGATGAATGATTTCTTTGACCTCCATGAAGTTTAAATTGTTGATGTGATGATGAGGCTATTTGTACAAAGTTTTGGAGGAGAAGTTCGAAAATGGTTCAGAGCCCTACCAACAGCTTCTATCACTACTCTACCTAACCTTCAGAGGCAGTTCCTAGATCGGTGGGAAGTGAAGAAGAATCCCCTTCAGATTTTGTCTAAATATGAAAACATCAAAAGAAATGTTGGGAAGAGTGTGCAAAACTATTGTGTGAGATTTAATGCAGTATACAATGCTATCCCTGCAAATATGAAACCACCAGAGGGATTGGATTTGCTTAAGTTTCCAGATGGATTTGATACCGATATGGCATAAGAGTTGTGTGAACGTTATCCTACAACTCTAGAAGACATGCAAAAGAAAGTTGTGAGTGTAGAATAGAGCTTGTTGGCTAAAAGAGCAAGAATGAGATCAGAGAAAAGAGTAACCGTGAAAGAAGAAGCATCTACTTCAGATGTAAAAATGGACACATTGATTCGAACAATGGAAAGGATGGTTGACCGGTTGTCCATCACAGATAGACCTAAACCGCAGATCCGGAACCCAAACTTTAGAGGGTAGCAACCCCAATTCCAAATCAAGCAAAGAGAGAAAAAATCACCGGAACAACCAGCACAACAACAACATCAAATCAGAACCCCGTTACAATAGAATTATGTTCAAGGAGTGGAAGAAGAAGAAGAGGAAGATCCGGTAATTAAAACAAATCATGTCTTCACTGCAAATGGTATGCCTATATTTCTGACCAAAGATGAGGAGTATGCAAAAAGTTCCGACATTCTAAAGGATGAGGACTATATCTTATCAAATGATGTTGTTTTGGAGACTGAATCTGATGATTATCAGTGTGGCTATATGAATGCTTTGAGCGCACAGAAGAAACAATACTCTTTAAAGAGAAGAGATGTACCAGTCAGTCCTATTCAAAAGAGGAAGGATCTTCAGTCAAAGAATGACCTCTCAAACAATCAGGAAAAAGGAAGAAGAGGTAAGTGGATAGCAACGATGTTAGAGTATGATCTTGAGATTAAGCCCACGAAACTAATCAAAGGTCAATGCTTGGAAAAACTCATGGCTAAGTCGAATCTTCATGCTCTAGACATAAATCTTATTGTAGCAATGTCAGATGAAGAAGATGGTGGAACACTCATTCAGGTATCAGAAATGTTTCTCAACTCACCTTGGTATTCCGATATAATATATGTTCTTCAACATCTTTCTCCTCCTACTGGAATGTCAAAAAGTAAAGGTAGATCAATAAAACTGATGTCTGCAAAATTTTTCATTTTAGATAGTGCTCTCTATTGGAAAGTTCCGAGAGGGGTTCTTCTTAATTGTTTGGTCGAAAATGAAGCTCAACAAGTAATGAATGATTTTCATAGAGGAGATTGTGGGGGTAACTTATTTTGGAAAGAAACAACTAATAAAATCTTGAGAGAAGGGTATTATTGGCCATCTTTATTTTTGGATTTATATGAGACAGCCATGAGATGCCACAAATGTCAAGTTTTTAAGGGAAAAATGAAGTTGCTTCCTCTTCCTTTGAATCCAGTTGTAGTTAATTCACCTTTCCAGTAGTGGGGGCTTGATTTCATAGGATAAATTCATCCTACATCATCAGCACAACATAGATGGATTTTGACAGCTATTGATTACTTCACCAAATAGATTGAAGCCATTCCGACAAGGCAAGCTACGAACATGGTAATTATTCAGTTTTTAGAGTCCAATATCTTTTCTCGTTTTGGTTTCCCTCACAATATTGTTACAGATAATGTAGCAGTGTTTAAATTGAAGAAAATGGTTGAGTTTTTCGACAAATACAACATCACATTGGGTAATTCCACGACATACTATCCGCTAGGAAATGGACTAGTTGAATCTTCAAATAAATCCTTGGTAAAAATTATTAAGAAGATGTTGGAGGAAAACAAAAAGAATTGGCATCGAAAACTTGTTAATGCTTTATGGGCCGATAAAGTGAGTAGTAAGAAATCAATAGGTATGTCGCCTTTTGAATTGGTTTATGGTACTGATACAACATTTCCTACATCACTTGCAGTCTCGGTGATGAGATTATTGCAAGAAGGCGGCAGTGAAGAAGATGATATTTAGCACCGGATCAATAAAATGATTAATCTTCAACAAACAAGGGAAGATATTTCTCAAAATACTTTCCAGCTGCAAGAGAAGATAAAGAAAATTTATGACCGCAAGACCAAGACAGAAAAGTTTCAGCTGGAAGATGTAGTGCTGCGATGGGATGCACGAAATGAAGAAAAAGGGAAACATGGTAAGTTTGACAATCTATGGAAAGGACCTTATAAAATCTCAGCCTATCGAGGACAAAATGCATATTTATTGTAGGAAATGGATGGTCAAGAATGCTCAGGAGGACTGGTGAATGATCGGCTCCTGAAACACTATTATTTCTGATGCAGCTTGCTGAAGTTGTTTCATTATCATTATTTATACCAGTTTACCTTCCTTGCAAGAATTGAAGTACAATGTCATTTTTGCTTAGGGCCCGAAGTGAAGGCTATAAAGCTTAAATGCTTGGTGCTACTTTTTGTTGGTTTTTGAGTCAATCTAGAGTCAGATTTGATGTCGGTTTTTAGTTTGTATCAAGTCATTTTTCAACAATTTCAAAAAAAAATCAGTCTTTCATTTGTTTGACTGTATTGGGCCAATTAGCTAGGCACTTGGTCTACGGTGTTCTTGACACCTCCAATGAGCTGCCATCCCTGATAAGGCCAATGTTAGTGTCAGTATATGCATACTTCCATCAAGGACCAAATCTGCTCTTTGCATTTTCATTTTAGGTGTCTCATACTGAATTTTTTATCATTCCACTAGGTCATGCCGAAATGGTCCACTGATGGTTGTCTTCTTCTAAGAAAATAAATTTTTCCCTCATGAGGTACATTTGCTGACCTATCTCTATGTTGCATTTAGTTATATTATTTTTAGAGTCAAGGCAGTCGTGTTTCCATTACGTCTTAGGGATCATTTCCAAGGTCAAAAGCATAGTTTCAGTGTAAATAAAGGGCAGCAAAGGTATGAGGAAGACCAATAACCAAAGAGTGATTGATAGCAAGTCATGGTTATTGTACAAAGTTCTTATTTCATTGATGTAATTTTCATCTCAAAAAAACATGTTTTTGAGATGAAAATAGAGTATTTTAGTTTTTTCATATTTTTAATGTAATTCAAGTCATTATATGTAATAATTGTTCCCATAAGCTGCCCAAGCATTTCTCCTTGATGCAAGAAATGAGCCATTGAAGAAATCAACTCAATCAAAGCATCATGCACCTAAAAAGAGATAAAGAAAAAGAAGCATTAGACAAAAATTTGAAGACAAAGTAAAAAGTTCCGAACAAACATTATAAAGTGGGTTTTTCTAAGGAAAAATCAAACTCATCCTCTATATAAGATCTTCAAGGCATCTTTTAAACTTCATTAGCTCTTTTGCACCCTAAGCTCTCCTTGCTAAAGAGGAAATTGAGTGAGAATTTGAAAATTTAAGAGGCGTTGCGCGTTTCAGTTAGTCGTTGCGCGCCTGGGCAGAGAAGGGCGCGTTTGCCTGAAACATTCAGTATGGATTTCAACAGTGTTGCGCACTAGTGCAAAGAAGGGCACATTTGCTGAGGACATTGTGCGTTGGCACTTGGTGCTGCACGTTGGGCCAGAGGAGCCTGGAAAACCCTAGGAGCACCAAAACATCACTTTCCTTCATTTTCTCAGGCCACAAAAGCCTCAATTACCTGCATACAACAAGTGGGTGGCTTAATATCTCTTTTCCTCCATCAGTTAAGCAAATTTGCACCCTAAATTTTGAAACCCTAGCAAAGTTCTCTTGTATGTTTCCAAAATCACCTATTTGAATCAGAGTTACAACACTTCATAGATTTTTTCACCTTCCAACCTTCCTAACTGTATTTCACTCCACCTCCTCATTGTTTCACTCACCTTGACATATATATTAGTCCCTCAAGTTTTCGCCTAAAAAACATTGCAGAAAGAAATAGTTCAAAAGAAGGGGAGAGGCAACCAATGAGGCCAACCAAAACAAGAGGGAGAATTATCAGATTTGAATCCATTGATACAAAAAAACTTATGGCATCACCACTTACAGTATCATGTTTCAGGTACATGGGTTGTTTTGAGTTTTTCCAAAGGGTTGAAAGGGTAAATTTTCACCAACAGTTAACCAAGCAGTTCATCCTCAATTTGCAAAACAACTAGGTCACTTTAGCTGGGGTCACATTCACTATATCTCCTGCCATCCTATCATAGGTCACTGGAATTCCAAATGCAGGAGAGAAATGGTTCAAGCAGAAAGATTTTCCTCACAGTTTTTATGAGCCATATCCTAAAACAAGGTTTAAAAATGATAAGAAAATAATTTTCTCTTTCTCTTATCTCTTAGACAAGTATGTGCCATTAATTAAGATCATCATGAGATATTTCACATGTGAGGGAAGGTTTTTCAGACTATACTCATATCATATCAAGCTTCTCATGCACTTTACCAGGGTAAGAATGCTCAGTTTGCCATATTAACTTTTCAGAAGTATTGACAAGATGACATATATTGCTCAGAAAAGGGATCCAACTCATCAGATGCATAGTATTTTCCATCATTCTCTTATCAAAATAATACTCCTCCATCATTTAGATCAACTAGGAATTGCTTGGGAGACCTTCATAGCTAATGAAATATTTAATGAACTACCTACTCAGGCAGCTCCCTGCATTCCTCCATCATCCTCCACTTATCCATCTACTTCTTCTCATACACCACAACCTACTTATCACTCATCCTCAACAGATCATTCTTCACCAGACACCTCCACACCATCTACATCACCATTTCATGTATTCATTCATTCACCCAATAGAGATGATGACAGTGATGAGGAACATGATGAGCATGATGACAATGAGGGACATGATGTACACATTGAGCATTGTCATAGTAGTATACCACGTAGGAACAATTTGCAACCATTTTCTTTCACCTATTAGAGGGGAAAGAGGTAGGTGTTTACCCCACGGGAAGTGGGAGGGGACTTGCCTTTGTCATCAGCATTATAGTTTAAAGGAAAAGAGAAAATGGTAGAAAAAGCAGAGGTCAAACAACATCATGAAGAACATGACATTGAAAAGGAGTTTCTCCTTGTGGACACTAGTGATGAGGAGGGAAAAAAATCTTCTCAAGCTATCTTGAGAGCAAAGGATGCCAAAATTAGGGAGCTTGAGGTCAATTTACAAAGAGCTCAATATGTTATCTCGTTTTATGAGCAAGAGAACAAGTAGCTAGAGGTTAAGTAGGAGTTGATGCAAATCAAGTACATCAAGGCAAAGAGGGAGGCTGAGAAATCCAAATTTCAGCTTGATGAGGCTTATGGAGATTATGGAGAGTCGGATGATGAACAGGAAAAAAGAAAAAGGCCAAGAACAAGAGGATTAAGAAAATCCTTAGAGCTTGAAATACAAAAAGAGGTAGAATTGGAGGAGCAACTCACTCTAGATGAGCAATTGGTCAAGGACATAGCTGAAAACAGAGTGTCTTGACTTGAGAAAGTGAACACACACTTGGAGACCCTCTTGGACAAAGCAAATAGAGATGTTGAGTTACAAAGGAAGATGGCCAAGTATTATGCAAGGAGAAAGCTCAAAAGAGCTCATGAGAAAATTGACAAATTGACCAAGCAAGAGGAGAGGAGACTTGACATGCTTGCTGAGGCATCCCTACATGCCTATAACCTTTGATCAGTCATAAAATTACATTTTTGGGCATTTTGTACCATTTTTGAGCTTGAAGGAAGTTGTTGTGTTTTTCAGTCCAGTTTTTGCATAGCCATGGAAGGCAAATGCATAGTGCCTCGGGCGCTGCGTTCTTTTTTGGGACATCCAATGAGGAAATAGTCAAAAATTTTGGATTCAAAATGATGAGTACATGCACCCTATGCATTTTCTAAGGTTTTTGAGTAGAACTGGTTGACCAAAATGGCCACAAACCCTCAAAAAATGACCTTTCTGCCCTCTTTTTGGCCTCGACGCTGTGCGCTAAGCAGTGTTGGGAGAATTGACTTTTAACAAGGCAAATGAACTCCAAATTCCAAAATGCAATATTTTCAGGAAAGTAGACTTGAATATCTTTCCAACAAGCTATTTTTGGCCCAATTTGGACACAAGGAAGGCACTCAAAAGTCCACCTGAAGTTGAAGGGAGTGCCTGGCTAGATTTTCATTATTTCATCCTAGTTTTCACTTTCACCTTGGAAAATCATGATTTAATCCTTGTAACTTATCAATTGAATGTAATTATGATGCTTCTAGAGCTTACTAGGGTATATTCATTAGGTAAAACAAATTTATGAAGTGTAATGTATCAGTTTGTTTGAATTAGGGATGAGTCACTTTGACCACCCTTTTTTCTTGTTAGCAGTTAAAATTTTGTTGGAAACAGCTCCTCCTCTCATGGATTCGACCCCCTGAGCTTAGGATGAGTTATTTGGGGTCTATATGATGCTTTTACTTAGTCATTGTGTTGGTTGGACTCAGTGGGATGCTTATGCTTTGATAAAATATCATTTTGTATCAGTTACAGGAGGAGATTAATAAAAAATTGTAGCTATTTCTTTGGGATCCATGTGGCATGATGCTCAATTCAGTTTTTCTTATGTTTCATGTGTTAAAATGTATTGTTGACTCCATTTCATCATTTTGTACTCTTATGTGAATGTATACAAGTTTGAAAGGCGGAATCCATAACGTTTATGCACTGTTTTGGGTAGACATTTCACAGTCCGCGTTTTCTTCAGTTTAGGAAGAATCCATGAGGTTTACATGCTCTTCCTAGATCCTCACCTATCTTTTCACCTCATCCATCAAACCCTAAGGTTCTAATCATTTTTCCTACCTTGCTCGATCGAACACCCTACAGTTTTGACCTAATTTCCTTTCCCTAACTGTTTGGCTCCTCCTGATCTAGCAAAAACCTTCAAAATCAAATCAAACCTTGTGCTACTATACCTAGCCAAATATCAGTTTCTAGATCTAGTCAATTTGGCTGAGATCCTTACGGAGAGAGCCCTATCCTAGCCTAGTAGGGCTAGCTACTTGGCTAAGCGTGGTTTGTGGTTACCCCAGATTTGCCTTATTCAGCCTAAGGTTGAATCCAGGTGATAACAAAAAGTATTGAGTTAGCTGTTGATTTGTTTGAATAAATTTTTCCTTATTCATTAAATGATGTTTCCATTGATTAGCACTTCCCCCTGATGCATTAGTTCCCATTAGATACTTTGACACTGCTTTAGAAAAGGATTTGATATGAAAACAAATAGGTTTCCTCTCCACTTGAAAAGAGGCTTCCAAAATGTTCGAAACATGAAATGGTGACACAATATAAGAGAAATTTAACACTGAATTTCCCCAATATTGACCCGTATCCCTGTAACTGTTAATTTCCAAAATGTTCGAAACATGAAATGGTGACACAATACAAGAGAAATTGAACACTGACTTTCCCCAATATTGACCTGTATCTGTTAATTTCCAAACTTGGACTAAATTGATTCATTCTGACATTAGGAAGAAGAGCTTTAGGCACAAACTGTAATTCATGTTGTATTCCTTGGTTATGAGTAAGATGTTTTGTTTTACATAGAACTGGAATAATTTTTATCTCTTTAATCAAACTATCTTTAAATTGAGTCTAATCACTTGAACAAGAATCATGTTGATTTTTATGTTGTTCCTTTACACACGTGATTGCAAATCTTTTATTTGAACTTATTAATCGCTTCATCTTATTAGCAATAACTAAATTCGCGTGATTTTTACTTTGATGTGCCCTGACAATAAATTCAACCCCATCTTTCTTAAGGTGATATTTATGCTCTCTCCTGAAAAATACTGCATCACGATCATAAATATAAGGACTTCCTAAGACAACTCCACACATGTCTACTGGAACCACATCTAATTCCACTTCATCAATGTAATTAGTTGTAATGGAAAATCTTAATCGAAACTATTTGGTGACTTTTATTTGAGTTGATTTATTTAGCCATCCTAATGGGTGAGGTCTTGGATGATTCCGTGTTTCCAAACCCAAACTCTTAACTAAATATTCAGATATTAGATTGGCCTGTGATCCACTGTCAAACATTGTATCTATCTTTGTGTGCTTAGAAGTTATCCTTATGCTAAACAATTCAACTCTTTTATCCTCATTTTTAGGATTTATGTTTGATGAAGATGCAATAGTATTCGAACTTGAACCAGTGTCATAAGTTTTACCTGTCGTAACCATAGCAGTTATCCTCATTTCATCACTTGAATCTGAACCTAGATCTTGATGGACTGCTGCAATTGCCTTATTTTCATCCTTATCCTTAAGGAAATTTTTGGGCTTAAGTTCTGGATGAAGTTTCCAACACTTAGATTCATCATGACCGATTCTTTGGCAATGAGAATAAGTAGGTCTTTCCTTCTGAGCTATTGCTGATTTCTTTCTCTTCGAATTATTCTTCCCTTTACTATCATTGGAATCTTTGATTTCCAACTCTTTGGATGATTGTGATGAAAACTTGAATGGTCTGCCACCTGATTCAATATGTATGGCCTAAACACACACTTCATTGAAATCATCAAGATTAAACATCAATAAAGTATGCTGAAAATATGAATGTAAACTGCTGATGTATTTTAACAAAGTTTCACGTGTTCCAATGAAATACCAAGCGTCAATGCTTTCTTTCTAAATTCCTGAGTAAACTCCTGAACAATATGTCCTTTACCTTGCCTCAAATGCTGCCAATCAATAACAACTTGCTGCATGTATCCTAAAGGATAAAATTGTTTCCTAAGAGCTTTTAAAAACTTAGACCATGAAGAGATGACTTTTCCTTTTCGCTTTACATCTATCTAAGTTTTACTTTCCCACTAGATTAAAGATGTTCCCCCCATTCTAAGTGTAGCTAACTGATTTTTCGTTTTATCATCAGAAATGTTCTGAATGCAACAATACACTTCTAACTGCTTAATCCAGTTATCTAACTTTTCAGGATTCATTTCCCCTTCATAAATAGGTAACTCAAATTTTATGTCAAGTTTCAAAAGAGATGTTTTCTTAGGTTTCTTTTCTATTTCAGATTCTGCACTAGAAGAGGAAGAAGAAGATGATGATGGAGATGATGGAGGTGAAGGTGGTTTATCAGGCTTGCCTTTACCTTTGTCCTTCTTTGATGTCTTTGAAGAAGAAGTTGCATCTCTTGCCTTCTTGTCTTCATAGAGTTCTCCCAACATCTATTGCATAGTCAAGAATGCTTATTGAAACTTTTCATCACTCATCTTAGTTTCAGTATTTTCACTTGCATCAGATCCTGTCATGGTCGACTTATGAACAACTCATCGCTTTCCAATATCTGGATCAATCTGCTCAAGGATCCCTTCTCCATGTTGCAACTTTGACCTGGTTAACATTCAATGGAAAATTCTACAAACTAAACCTACTATGATACCAAATTATATGATCTTAAATGATCATATGCTAAAAATGATGTAGAATTCATTAGCCATTAATGAATTGAATGTTAGCTGAAAGTGCGGAAACCGAGAGAACTGCTTGAGAAGAAAGAATTTACGACAACTGATTAAACATAAGAAATATGCATAATAGAAGTGAAAATAGTAAAAACACAGTGATACTAGACAACAAAGTTGATTACGGAGTTCGTCCCTATTATAGCTCCAAATCTCACGCTTGATGTTTGTGATGCTGCACTTATGGCCTAGGGCAACCCCTCCTTCCAGACCTAGTCCAAATACTTAAAAAACAGTGTTTTACTCCCTATACGCGACATTGCCCTGAGCTAAATGTGTGTGTACGCGGGTTTGTGTATACCCAACCCATATATATGTCTTAAAACACTTAAAAAAATTAAATCTCCTTAATTTCGGGCGGAGATCACGGGTTTTACCTGTTGATTACCTATTAGTGCATGTGGCCAAACTGTTCCCAACGAATTCCCAACTAAAAAACTACTTTGGGAGAAGTATAAAAAGGCTTCAATGGGAAGGCCTAAGGGAGGAGAAAATAAAGAGAAAAATCACTCTGCTGAGATTATCCCTGACCACGTCTAAAGATCCTTGTGCTTCTAGCACTTCCCCCATTATAGGAAACCCTTGTTTCCTTGAGGTATGATGTCTTTCCTTTAGTTGAGATATCCTTGAGTGAGTTATGGAAGTAGCTTGTTGAAGGCTTGAGATTGGACGAATCCGGAGGATGGTTCCGCTTGGAGCCTGCGAAAGGAAGACTCGGGTGAAATCATTCCTTTCTGTACTTTAGTTATCTATAATAAAAGAAACACTTGTCTTGTTCCTGATATGAATATTCTTCATGTTTATGATATCAATGTTATGATTTACATATGAATGGTTGTTTCAATTGTATAACTAACTACTTTTCAATATGCTATGAAGTTGATTTCTTTATGATGCTTGGTCCATATACTATTGTGCTTTCTTGAATTGATTATTTTGTAGGTTGAAGGATCGAAAGGAACTCCAAGAGGGTTTGGACCCTGGTTGGATCTACCTAAACGAAGGACCCCCGGGTGCACCCCTCTTCACGTAGTTTGTTTATATTAGCATCATGGCTGTGTGGAATGCGTGTTTTTCTTTGTAGATAACCCCCGATCTTCTAGGGTATTGACCCAAGACCCTAGGGGACTTTGTCTCTCAACAATCCCTGATGGACTACGTCTCTGGGTACGCTTTCAAGATGGGTGACCATTAGTATTGAAACAAAAGAGGCCTATTACACAGAGATTTGACCAAACCAAATGTTCACGTAGGCACTTTTGGTCACTATCAAAGGATAGCTCTCTGAACTAGATTTTCAATGCCTATCATGGTTCCCAATTCCGACTCCGGATGCTCCTGTTATATTGAAAACAAAACTGCCTATAACCTCCAGAAACTGCATACAAAAACCAAAATCACTCTCATGTCTTCAATGAACAAAAACTGCCTCTTAGAGGCTTGCAGGTAGATTTAAACCTCCTCAAGTTGAATTTGGGATGAACATGCTGCAATATGGGTTTTAATTGGTTCGATCTTATCATGGTTTGACACCTTAGGTGTTGGTTACAAGGTCTTTCTATTAAAATAGCACAAACTTAAATTACAGAACCCATAAATAACTTTAGGTTAGCTTCGAACCGTTAACAGTTACTGTCAGCATGAATTGGGTGGACCGATGGCATGTGACCAAGCGGTCTAACCCCTAGCGACCACCTTCATGGTTTATCCCCGCGGTTCCGGCGGTCAATCCACTGTGGTTACACTTGCTCACATCAATAACGGATCCACTGCGGTTATCTCTAATCCAGCAGTTAACTCTAGAACGGTCAATGCCACCTCCAACGGTTTATCAAAACTAGTTCATATGGTAATGTTGACTGCGGCTCCAACACTGTTATGGTTAGGAGGACTCCACTGTTTGTAACCTGACTGCCCAACTGTTGTTCACACTACAACGGTCCCACCGCGGTGTAGAGATGGCGGTTAGGGACTGATATATGTTATTTGCAATGTAATACAATGTATTTCATAGCTCGAAAGTTTAATACAAGGTTTAGACTTTAGGGTTTAACACATATGTTTGCATTGTAATACTTGGATAAGTTTATAGCTTATGTATGGTGTATTTAGGTTATGTTTTAGATGTAGACTTAGGTTATGGTGTAAACGTAGGATTAGGAAAGGTTTATATGTAATTTTAGGGTTTTGAATCCTAGGTATATTTAGGTTTTTCTTTTTAAAAATAACCCATTTACCACCCAAGTCACAAAGCGACATTAGAAACATGACGATGAACCCATCGACACCAATACTTGCGAGTGGATGACAACACATGTCGATGACCAATCCTTGCAAAAGGGATGAAAATCCACGTCGAAAACCATATCAACTGAACACCCTGAAAAACCATAGTCATCACTTGAACAACCTGAACCATAACAATACTGTCGAAACTAAACGACACCAGATGGAATTGTTGATGACGACACTATACACTAATGATGAACTTGTGCAACTAATCTGACGAGATCCTCCTGGATCACAAACGTGATAGCCACTTGCGTCATCTAATTTAAGACTTTATAGCACGGTATTAAGAGCACACTTTAGCCCATGTATAGGAGGAATAAACCAGGTTTGAGGGGGAATCCTCTTCTCATAGAACATCCCTCTTAGATACAAAAGTCCTTACTGAGTGGGCTAATTGGATCTCTAATATAAGACAAACGAGGGGTAGATTTAATCAATATGCAGATATTGTAGTTGTATTGGAAAATGAAATTCCTTATGGGGCGAACTCTTCTAGACCAATGCGATTGTAGGTTGGACCTTCTTCAATCTTTGGATTACTTGGATGGGCATCTAAGGGATTTTGATAACAGGTTGGAGACGATTGAACATTATCTCGACATCCCCTACAGTAGGAAGATATTCAACACATCCAAAAACCCCTATTATGGTGGTAGGCTCTTATTTAGACCCTTTAGCTTGATTTTGTTATGGTTCTAGTTTATGATTGTAATTATGCAACTATTTTTATTCAAGGCCACTTATGCTAGTATATTTTTATTAGTCTTGTTTCTGTAGTTATTGTTAGTTCTTAGTTGTCTATCTCATCTCTAAGGAGAGTAAATTTCTTGTTGTGGTCTTGTGTTCCCTATAAGAGACCTGATTGACTTATTGTAATTCTTGATGTAATCCCTTGTTTTTGTAGATAATAGAATTCACCCCATAAAAAAGGAAAAATATTATATATGTTAAATTTACTAATAATAATACTATTATTCATACTAATGAGCAAAATAATATTATTATTATTACTACGTGCTTAACCTTAATGTGATTGTGATTTCTTAAATGTTATTAATAACAATAACATTCATAATAATCCTAATGTTGTTAATAACATTAATAATAATATTATTATAATATAACATAAAATTATTTCATGTAATACTATTATATCTCATTATTACATTGATATTATTAATTTCATTAATACTATTAAATTTATTAATAATGTATTGTCAAGATACCATCATTAATATTTTTGACCAGTATTAGTTTAGCATTGACCAATGGAACTTATACCGTTTAATAAAAATAAATATTTTTTTCAATATTATTTAAAAAACTAATTTTCAAAGATTTAATTTGACCATAACTTGAAGGTCTTATTGTAACCTTTGCACAAGATAATGCTATGTGGATAATTATCTAACATATTTTATGCCATTATTTATGGATATGGTTGCAAAATGCATGGATTATTTTAGATATTGTTGTAGTGATTTTTTATTCTTAAGCTTTGAAGGAAGTAAATAACATATTTACCATCAGTTACTTCTCACTATAATTTAATCAAGTCTTTGCATAAAAATGGATTGAAATAATATGTAAATTACCAGGAGTTACTTCTCACCATTATTTATGTTTTCTTGAGGACTTATGTAGAAATGTAAATGTGTAGACTTACTAATGGTTACTACCCACCAAAATTTATGCAAGTCAGTGTGAGAATGCAATTAATTTATCCACTTTATTTCTCAATTCATTTGTTCCTTTCAAAGCACCACTGTTGTATTCCATTTTCTTATTAACAATTATTAACTTAGCTAACATAAATGAATGTAGATCATAAAATTTTATGCAATTTTTCTCATAACATAATTTTTAACGGAGTTGTCTTTAGTGCAACTTTTTGGACTTTTCAGTGCCGAAATTAGGTGGAAACAATTGAGGTGAAATCTTGATTTGTCTTATTTAAACTGGTTTTTTGAGTGTATATATGGATTCAGTACCCTAAAAAACCTCTAGGGCACTTTGATTGTGCAGGGATTACCCATCAAACTGGTGATTTCAATAAATTCCTACCAAATTTTAGAGAAATCAGACAGGAAAAACTTCCAAAAAGTTACACTAAAGAGGACTCGAATTTTTAACTTGAATGGTGTGGACTCAGCTACCCTGCAACACTTATATTTATGTTATTAATACTATAACTTAATATTATTATATATTAAATGATTTTTTTCTATTATCGAGGCTTATTATATATATATATATATTCCTAGGCTTGCTACAAGGGAAACTAAACCAAGAGTAGAAGAAAAGTTTTTATCTCCAAGAAAAGTACCATAAACTACTAGACTAACTGTGAGCTTGATACAAATACAAAAGCTTAATAACTAGGACTATACAATACATCATGATGGGAATCGAGGCCTTCACTATTGTTCCTAATCATGAAGGCAACATGTCGCCAAGCAGTAGCCAAAAGAAAAATAATGAGCATTAGACCTTCAACCTTTTAGATTCTGAGACACCTTGATTGATGGAAGGATTGGGAGAATTCTATTTTTCCATTAGAATATACCAAATCCTTGTTTGTCAAATCTATGCATTCCTTAAGCCATTAATATTTTGACAATGCTTCCATGCTTGAGGAAATGTTGATGAAGGAGTTCTTGCAACCCAGATTAGCTAATTGATCACCAACTTTGTTTCCTGCTCCTTTTATATGCATAGGAATTATGATTGAGATACCTTGAAGAATCCTATTGGTTCTAGATATGAGGGATTCTAGATGCCAACTATGAGAGAGTTTTTATGAGTTAGAACCATTCAAAAGTTTCTTGAGGATATTTATGACAATCCTCGAATCGCCCTCAACAATTAGTTTGTGGAAACCTTTTTCCAAAGCATACTGATGACCTGCTTATAGGGAAAAAAGCCCTGCATCATTGTTTGTACTAACCCTGATAGAGCCTATTGTAATGTATGTTGGGAGGCCATGATGATTGCAGAAGACTCCTCCAAAACCTGCATTGCCTAGATTTGTCTTTGAGCCACTACTGAAGTTAAATTTAAGGAAGCCAAAAGGAGGAGAGGACCAAAAAGTTTGAGAGAATGGGACGAGGTGGGTAGTAGGATTCAAAAATGAAGAGGAGGGAGGTGAGATGGAGAGGGCCTCGAGAATGGAAGACTCACATAGGGAATTCGGCCAAATGATTGCCCCCCCATGAGCTGGCAATAATGGATTCACAAATGTTTCTGAGGATTAATTTCGAGATAATTGCTTCAATTTTTTATGATCCCTTGAATATTCTGTAGTTCCTTTCCTTCTAGATTGTCCATTAGACAAATCTCGAAAGGAGTGTCTAAGGATTGTTGAGAACAAGACTTTGAAAGGCTTATGAATGCCAAGTAGTGATGAGATCCACAACATTAGCTAGAGAATTGTGATATGTTTACTTGAAGGTGATTGTTGCTTTCCTCCAAATGTGCTTCTTAAAGGGGTAGTCATTAAAAATGTGATTTTGATGGTCCTTTGAAACCCCTTTTTCTAATTTTCTCCCAGGTTGAGTGTGCCTCTTGGCCAAAATCCAAAGGAAGGAGGTTACCTTGGGCCATAGACCTTACTGCTAGATGTGAGTCCCTATCTCCTCCTTGGGGAAATTTTCCAAATATCCCATAAGATTATAATCCTCTTTAATAGTAAATTTACCTGAGGACTTGAAACCCCATTGAAGGATGTCAACACCATCCTGGGTATGAATTTTCATTTTCTACAGTTCCTTTTGGAGAATCTCCCAGTCCTCCTCTAGAATGGGGAAGCCCTAATCCTCCAAATATTTCCAAGTATGCCAATGACCTTCACTTGGTTGATCTTTCCAATATTGTGCCACTTGTATGTAGCTATGGGCTTCCAATGTAGTAGAACTTTGTGATAGAATCCCTTGAGAAGAGAGCTTTGGAAGTTGTTGCCATGAATCAGACCAAAATTTGGTCAAGCCTCCATTACGAATTTCCCCAAAATAGTTATTTTGAATGATTTCATTGTTGTTGTCAGCCAAATTCCACATGGAAGAGCCTGACGTGAGGTTGTGTCTGTGCAACTTGGAGTACCATAAACTACCAGACTAACTGTGAGCTTGATAAAAATACAAGAAGCCTAATAACTGGGACTATACAAGACATCATGATGGGCATTGAGGCCTTCACTATTGTTCCTAATCATGAAGGCAACATGTTGCCAAGCAAAATCCAAAAGACAAATAACGAGCATTATACCTTCTACATTTTATATTCTAAGACACCTCGATCGATGGAAGGATTGGGAGGATTCTATTTTTCCATTAGAATCAACCAAACCCTTGTTTGTCAAATCTTTGCATTCCTTAAGATATTAATATTTTGACAACGCTTCCATGCTTGAGGAAATGCTGATGGAGGAGTTCTTGCAACCCAGATTAGCTAATTGATCACCAACTTTGTTTCCCGCTCCTTTTATATGCACAGGAATTATGATTGAGATACCTTGAAGAATCCTATTGGTTCTGGAGATCAGTAGACATTTATGTTAGCTAAATTAATAATGGTTAATAGGAAAATGGAATACTACAGTCGTGCTTGGGGAGGAACTAATAAATTGAGATATGAAGTGAATAAATTAATTGCATGCTCATGCACATAGACTTGCATAAATTTTGTTGGGTAATAACCACTAATAAACATAGACATTTACAGTCCTACATAACTGCTTAGGAAAACATAAATAATGGTGAGAAGTAAATACTGGTAAATATATTTATTTACATATTATTTTGATCCATTTTTTTTTAAGGAATGGTTTTAATTCTATTAAACAACCTGTATTCTGGCCAGAACCACTACATTTAGTAGCAATAATAGTTCCTCATTCCTCCAAAAATTCTCTTACCAGAGACAATGAAATTTCAAATTCTTATTCTCTAGATTTTCTACATGATTCTCCTTATACATTCGCCAAAAAATTCCATTAACAATTACATACTTGCATAACATATTACTATCTACATAGACACTCGAAAAAAAAATTATTGCTATATATTATCTATTCAACTACTTTTGTGGACTACTACACAACTTCTACGATATTCTTTGCTTCTACTTCCCCAAGTTTGCCTTCATCCTCAGGTTCCTGCTACTCCACTTCGTGTTGAATCTCCATTTGTAGATGAGCTTCGGAGGGGAGGCTCCCATTTCATCACGTTGTGGTTCGTTGGCACCACCCTCCTCTATTTCGAATACTTCCTTTAAAATAGGCACCACAACAATTTCCACCTTCTCGCTCGAGTTCTCTACCTCTCTGTCCAAGGTCACAATCTTCATCATAATAAATTTCATTGTTGCCTGGGCATTCTCTACATCCTTTCTTAGACCCTCCAACTGGTTCGAAATGAGGGTGAAATGAGACCAGGCTTCAGAAATGAGTTTCCATCCAATCCTTGATATCATGTCCTCCACCTCATGCTTGAATGCACCAAAGGGATTCTCAATTGAATCACATGCACCATTGCCCGATTGAGAAGCCATATCTTTGGCCTGGAGGGAATGCACAATAATCCAAAATTCATAATCTCTCCAGATTCACCTTCTTATAGCTAAGACCAACTCCAAATTGTCGGCGCGGAAGGGCCTTTCATGTTTAATTCTCTATGTTAATTCCCTCCCAGGTACCAAGTTGAGTTTCATTGCTTCTTGCCTCGAGGTGAATGTCCACACAATCAACCTAAACCAATCCTACTCGAGCTCAAAGTTCTCCATTCCTTCACTACATATCAACCTTAAATTAAAGCCCGCGAGCTCCCAATTGTCCTTATTCCTGCCTATAATTCTCATAATTATCCATCTGTGGATTGATGGCACTAACTTATCACCGATACTCCCCTTGCTTAAAAAATGTACCAAGGAATAATTATGGTACTTAATCCCCATGTCAATCATTGTTCTTTTCTCAGTGTTCTTCCAGAATTTTGAGGGCTTCTATTTATTTGATTTCATGGGATTTGGCATTTAGTGGGTTCGCCCTCATCCACCCTTAGCTCTCCTTGCTCCAACATGGCAGCGCGATTTTCTTTCCCATCCGTTAAGCCATTATTTTCCCTTTTGATGTGGAATAATTATATGAAGTCGAATTTATCCAACATTAATATTGTTCTTTTCATTATTGGATTTGGATTTGAGTCCTTATTTGAATCAACTTGTTACATTTTTGAATGGTGAACTGGGAGTCTCTGAAAACTGTTAGGTGGGTAATTCCTTCATCTGCTGCCATCCGTAGCCCTTGCCATAATCCATATTCCTCCACATGGTTATTTTTGGAGATTGCCAAACCCCATGAGAACTTTTTTCTTACTTCTCCATCAGGGCTAAGGATTACCCCTCTCGCTCTAGCCTCCCCCTATTTCGATCCATTTTTTATGCAAAGACTTGCTTAAATTATAATGGGAAGTAACTAATGGTAAATATGTTATTTACTACCTTCAAAGCTTAAGAATAAAAAACCACTACACAAATATCTAAAAATAATGCATGCATATTGCAACCGTACCCATAAATAATGGCATAAAATATGTCAGATAATATCCACATGACATTATTTTGTGCAAAGATTAAAATAATACCTTCAAGTTATGGTCCAATCAAATTTTTCAAAGTTAGTTTTTTTAATAATATTGAAAAATAATATTTATTTTTCAAAGTTAAATGTTATAAGTTTCATTGCTTAATACTAAACTAATAGTGGTAAAAAAATAAATCTATTGCTAGAGTCATTCATAACATTAATGATGATACGTTGACAATACATTATTAATAACTTTAATAGTATTGATGAAATTAATAATATTAATGTAATAATGAGATATAATAGTATTATTACATGTAATAATTCATTTTATGTTATATTATAATAATATTCTTATTAATGTTATTAACAACATTAAGATTGGCAAAAAGACTCACCTTTTGGAAGTGGAGTAATGTAGAGACTGAGGCGGAATCTCTCTAAACTAGGGTTTGGAGGTAACGGTTTCAACGGCAGCCTGAGTACTTACTCTGGAGCAGAACAGAGCCAGAGCAGCAGAGCCTCGCAGAAGGGGGCAAACTTTGACTCGACAAATGGAAAACGCGGGGTCCATTGGGACCCCATCATACAAATAGATAATGATGAACAAGGAGAAGATAGCACAGGACGAGGTGGAGATACTAGGGTATGAGAAGTCAGGTCAGGAGAATCTAACCAGCAAGGGGAAGAGAAATAATGAGGTTAAAAATACTAAGAAATAGAAAGAAAATGTTGAAAGCAAAAGCATAGAGGATAGAGACAACACGAATCCTTCCCAAGCAAAGATTTCACAAGGAAACAAGCCGGAGAAGGAACA
The DNA here is from genome assembly GCA_000404065.3 of Pinus taeda. Classification (NCBI taxonomy): domain Eukaryota; kingdom Viridiplantae; phylum Streptophyta; class Pinopsida; order Pinales; family Pinaceae; genus Pinus; species Pinus taeda. The sequence goes on along the minus strand of APFE030931845.1, from coordinate 175,185 downwards.
AGCAACAGGAGAGGAGAAGGATCTAAAACAAGACAAGGAGGAACAGGGAGGAACAACATGAGCAACCACTGAGAAACAAATTTAGGGTCCGTGCAAGCCCATAGCCACAGAAACCCTAAGGGCAATAATTTCGGACCCAGAACTTCAAGCGTACCATGACCACATGGTTGAACATGCAGTAATATGTAGGTTCATGGGGTTCTGGCCAACAGAGTGAGCACTGTGCATGTGGATAAAACAACAATGGAAACCCAAAGGAGATATAAAGCTACACTTAGGAGCCAAGGGTTTCTTTACAGTAGTTTTCTCCAACCTGGAAGATAAGGATTGAATATTTGATGGAGGGCCGTATTTCTTTGCCTCAACAGGTCTTTACATGAGGCCATGGAAACCCAACTTCGTACCGGAAAAGGAAACCTTCAAACAAGTACCAGTATGGATTCACCTTTTCTCTCTTCCGATTGACTATTGGGGACATGCAGCACTCGAAAAAATAGGCAACAAGATAGGAACCTTCATCAAGGCCTCAGAAGCAACATTAAAAAAAGAATATACCTCTTGCACTATAATCTGTGTAGAGATGGATGTTTCGGGAGCATTACATGAGGGCTTACGGTTGGAATATAGAGACGAAGTATATTTCCAAGCCATAGACTATGAGCAAATCCCGTTCCGTTGCAGAAAATGTCATGAGCATGGACATTTGGTCAGAGAATGTCCAATGAACAAAATGACAGGGGAAAACAAGGAAGTCAAAGGAAATAATAACAAACAAGCCTTTACATGACTGAATTCCAAACAGAGAGAAAATAAAAAATGACATACTAAAGCAAGCACTTCACAAGGAAATACAAGCAATGCATTTGAGGTGTTAGAAACAAAAACGGAGTCAGAGGAAAACAATAAAGAGCAAGAAGCAATGAAAATAGGCAGACCCATGACAACACCAGAAATGAAAGAACCGGTGGCGAAACCTTCAAATATTACTCCTCAGGTTCAAGGAACAACAGAAGAGGTAGAAGAAGATTCGGAGATGGTTACCAACAAAATTGGGCTAGAAGATATGGAATTAAGTTACATGCTAGAGCAAGAAGGTATGGATCTACCAAATATGGTAGAAGACTAGAAAAAGAAAGGAATGGAACACATATCAGAAGAGGAGGTAAACAGAATCAATGACATATTCATAGCAAGGCAACAGGCAGAGTTGGAGTTACAGAGAAAGCTCTTGGGAACAGCAAAAGGGCTAGGGGTACGAATGCAGGGACTGCATCAAACCTCCAACATCTCCAAGCACCAGAAAAAAAGAGGAAGAAGGACTAACAATGAAGAATTACAAGAACATGGACAGATGCTCTTAAATTCAAGTACGATGAAAGCCCTTGAGGCGTTCTCACTAACCTCCAAGACTATGTTTATAACGAAATTTCTTTCATGGAATGCTAGAGGGCTAAATAGCCAAAAAACAACATTTGTTAAAGAAGAAGGTCCAGAATGAACAACCAGACATAGTGTTTGTGCAAGAAACTAAATGTTCAAGCAACACGATGGTCAAAATCAGCAAAAGATTGGGTAAAAGGATGGAATATTTAGAAACTGAAAGCAATGGATGGGAGGGAGGCATGGTCATTTTATGGAATCCACAGGTCATCCAACTCATCTCCTCTGAAGCTGCCAAACCTTACATATCAATAGAAGTTCAATTAGTAGGGAATTCGAAAACATATCTATGCACCAATGTTTATGGCCCTCAGAAACTAGAGGCCAAACTTCTATTACTAAGAACTCTATCCAACTTAAAGCTAAGATATCCTCAAGCAAAAGCGTTCTTTGGAGGTGATTTCAATATGATCACTTCGCTCACGGAAAAGAGAGGAGGTATTAGAATGCTCAACAGGGACTCTGAAGCTTCCATATACTTCATTAGATCGGCCAAACTGGTAGATGTCTTCCCCAAGAGTGGCGCTTTCACATGGAACAACAAGAGGGGGGGTGAAAGGCAAATAGCCTATCGTCTAGACAGATTTTTAGTAATAGAATCTATTCTCCCGGAAGGAATCACTATAGAATCATACATTCTTCCCAATGGAGGGTCGAACCATTAGCCCATAACAATGACTGTGGAAATCCAAGGCACACCCAGAAATAAACCTTTCAGATTTGAAAAATTTTGGCTCACACATCCAGAGTTCATTCATAAAATTGAGCAATGGTGGAAAGAACCGTTAGGCATAAGAGGAACCAAAATGTATCTTCTACAGGCTAAGCTTAAACACATCAAAACCAAAATCAAAGTCTGGAGTAATGAAGTTTTTGGCAATATATTTAAGGAAAAAAAGAAACTGGAGGAGAAAATGGAGCGAATTCACGAGGGATGGATCCAAGGTAACATAGACCAAGACACTAGGAACAGAGAACAAAAGCTAATGCAGGACTGGCAGTTACGATGCCAACAGACGGAAGCGCTTTGGAAGCAAAAGTCCTGAATTCAATGGCTTAAGGAAGGTGAACAGAACACTAAATTTTTTCATAGATCTTCCATTGACCACAGAGGGGCTAACAAAATTCTAAGTCTTAAAGATGAACAGGGAACCTCTGTACAGACTCATTAGGAAATATCAAGCCTTCTTATAACCCACTTCAGCCGGATTGCTTGGGAACCGGAGATCGATAGAAAGGAGACCATTGAGGAACTTCTAACTTCCATCCCCAATGTCATGCGGAAAGAGTTATTTTTGCGGACAAACCTAACCTCCCTAGGAGTCTAAGACTCTCTAGTGACAAACAAGACAAACAAGAGCTATCCTTCTCTAAACATACATTATTCTATGAGAAACCAAGTGTTCTTCGATCTTACCTTAGGTCCAACGCTTGTTGTAGCAGTCCAGCCTTGCTGATCCAGATGAGCTCCTCCTTCACTTTAAGACCTGCATACACTAACAACGCAAACGATTACATAACACCTGAATATTTCATAAAACAAAGCATATTCATCACATAGACCAAGGAGTACATGAAATAATTCATTAACAACAAATCATTGAGAAGAATGGACTTATTTGTATTAAGGAAACAAAAAAGAACCATTACAACCTGAGCCTTGGTGTTGTGCAAGCTCCTCCCAGGGTCCAGCAAGAGTTTTCCTCTACTTTGACAAGCTCACCCACTTCCAATATGGAAACAAGAAAGGATGGTA